>PVJA010011674.1:0-54035 GCA_004027025.1 Myocastor coypus | reverse complement strand
AAAACAAATTAAGCATTATCTGCTCCTTTCCATAGACCAGTAGAAATACAAAGCATAGTTGTCCAAACGATCCTGCTCATATACACAGATAAATCTCTTTCCTCCACTCCCTTTCTAGTTCTTTTCCTCAACGCAATAACACTTTGCTTTTGAATAAGTTCATTCCCTTTTCCCAGTATCTATTGTATAATTTGTTTTCCATTTTTCTCTTTCAGGGTCTCACACTGAGGAGACAATACAATGTTTGCACTGGCAGGTCTAATTTATTTCACTTAAGAGTATATTCTCTAGGGCTGGCAAGATGGCTCAGCAGTCTACACTGACTGCAAGGCAAGCTTAGACAAGTTCATGGAAGGACTGAAGTTCAATTCCTGGCACCACATGCTGTGCCAACCCCACCTCCAGGACAGGCCAAGACAACCAAAAAAAAAAAAAAAAAAAAAAAAAAAAAAAAAAAAAAAAAAAAAAAAAAAAAAAAAAAAAAAAAAAAAAAAAAAAAAAAAAAAAAAAAAAAAAAAAAAAAAAAAAAAAAAAAAAAAAGAGTATGCTCTCTAGTTGCATCTATTTACTGACAAAAACTCAAATGTATCATTTTTATAGCCAAATAGTACCCCATTGTGCAAAAATACCACATCTTTATACATTTTTCAGTTGATGAGCATCTGAATTGTTTCCAGGATTTATGTATGATAAATTGAGCTGCTATAGATATTGGCGCACATACATCATTGTGTTAGGAGGTTATCAATTCTTCTGGAAAAGTACCCAGGAGGTAAAAAGACTTGAATGGGATCTCTAATCCTAGGTTTTTAAAGACTCTCCATACTGATTTCCATAGTAGCTGTACCAGTCTACACTCCCACCAACAGTGTAGAAAGGTTCCTTTTTTTCCACAACCACTCCAGCCTTTGTTACTGGCTGACTTCCTGATGCTAGCCATACTTATGGGGTCAGATGGAATCTTGTTGTTGTTTTAATTTGCATTTCACAAATAAACAATGATGATGAATATTTTTTCTTATGTTTACTTGCCATTTGTATTTCTTCCTGAGAAGTGTACATTTATCTTAGATGCCCATTTTTGGATTGGTTCTTTGAATTTGGGAGGCCAGAAGTTTTCAGTTCTTTATATATTCTCCATAGAAGGCCTTTGTTGGAGAGACAATTGACTATATTTTTTCCCAGGGGCACAATGAGACAGAGATTGAGACTGGGTGTGGTGGTATGGGTCTATAATCCCAGGGTCTGGGAAGCTGAAAACAGAAGAGTCACTACCAGTCCAATCTTCGTAGGGAGACCCTGTTTAGCTATGCATATATATATTTCCTAAATGTGCATTAGTTTCAAAGGGTTAATTAGGAGAGAGCTCTTGTCATTTTCTTTGCTCCTTCCTTCCGACCTTCCTGTCTTTCTCTTCCTCCCTCCTCCCTCTCCCCTTGCTCCTTTCCTTACTTAATTTTATTAATTTATGACATAAAATGTATTTGGGAAAAACAAATGTTCAGCATATTTCTTTTATATTGATGAACTACATGAATGCATGAGAATTATTTATAGTAACTGCATTACCATAAAATATATGTAAGAGTCAACCTTTCCAAAACATAATCACGCTAGTTATGATTTCATATGTTCTAAGACTAGAGTTAAATTAGATTATCATGCCAGCAAAACATATGCATGACTTCTAGATTATGCAGAACCTGTGAAAAACTTTGAAGATTTGTAGACACACTTTCACTTGGTGTTCAGCCATGAAAAGTACTTTGATATTAAGAATGAAATAAGCATTGAAGTAATTTATTTTTGCTCTAGAAATTCACTTTTCTACGACCTGATAGCAACATGGCAGAATAATGACACAGACTAAACTACTCTTTTATTATAACTATGACTAAGTTTATATTTTGGAGCATACTTTGGTAGCTATAATAATATTTTCTCTAAGTCATTTAGGAATAAAAGCCAATAGTGAGTGAAAAGTTTTCTGATGTTTTTTTGCAAGCAGCAGATTTTCATTTAAAATGGAAGAGACAACTGTTTCCTGTCTGGTGTTGACCATGTTTCTGTGATGCAGACAGAAGCTACGGAGTCCTGCAATCACGGTGTGGAAACCTTCATCTTGGCAAATGCGTGTGAACACTGAGTATGAAGTGCTTCATTAAATTATTCAGTAAACAAGTTAAGCTACTTTTTGTATAAAGGTGATATTTGCTTTAGGTTTTTGTTCATAATGTGGCATGGATAATTGTCTTAAGAGAACAAGACACAAGTTTGCCACCATATACAGAATCATACCCCAAAACAGAATTCAGTGACACTGGATTCAACATTTAAATTCACCTGAAATGTTCATAGAATGTCACCTACTGCAATCTAATTCCTTTCTTATCATGGAAAATGCATCAGAGGTTTCAGCTGGAATTTTCTTTCGTTTTATATTATAAACAGTGAAGTTCCATAGAAGTGTTATAGGCAGTCAGAGACAGTAAGACTCTCAAAATGGTCAGTACAGATAAAAAAGAGAAAACATCAGAACTGTGGCTGGAGGTGCAACTGACGATTATAGTCACAGGGCTCATATTTACATACTTTCAGATGGGAGAAATAGAAATTTGAGATTATTGGTACCACTTTTTTGTGATTTCCCATATAAATGAACCACTATTTCACTGGGGATGGGCCATTCCCTCTCATCATCAAAACTTAAGATTATGATTAAGGACAAGATTATGACTATAGATTATTTACAAGGATAATAATATCATCCATACGACCTTGAGGCTTTTGGATTAGTATTAGCCAAGACCTGACTATTCTTGTAATCTTACTGGTTGATAATAACTTTGAAACAGATATATATATATATATATATATATATATATATATATATATATATATATATATATATAGAGAGAGAGAGAGAGAGAGAGAGAGAGAGAGAGAGATTATATCCACCTCATGATTTGCTTCGTAAAACTTTCTCAGAGTGGGCTCACTGACAACATATTTGGAACCTCTCTTGTGTCTCAGATTCTATTCTTATTCCTCATTCCTACTCCTCATAAATTTTCCTTTTCTTAACCTCTGCTGCACCTTATAATTCATCTTGCACTTTGGAGAAGATGAACTCGGCATATCTGACCTCTCCCAGGTTGAGGGTAACACATTTCCCTCCTGTATCAATAGCATCTTTCCCGCCTTTCACCTTGCCTCAGTGTCACTTCCACACCATGCAGGAAGCCGTAACGCTGTGCACATGTGTGAAACATGGACCCACACACTTGGTATCTTAGCTTAAGAATTAGCAACTTTTCTTTTCAGACTAGCGATTGAACTCAGGGCTTCTTGCATTCTAGGCAAGCACTCTACCACTGAGGAATATCACAGCTCTGCTTTGCTTTTCTGTGTGCAGTGTTGCACTAATTAACACATAGCTTTTATACATACTAAATGTATGTATCCATAGTATAATTTTATATATATATATATATATATATATATATAGAGAGAGAGAGAGAGAGAGAGAGAGATAGTTTCACTATTTCTAAAATCCTATCCAATAAGACAGTAAATGTTTCTATCAATGCAATAAAAAAACAATATTTATTGAGTGCAGTTATCATAAGATATAAACAAACAAAGGTTTTCAGGAAAAGGACTGGTGTAATGACCTGAAGGTATAGTTCACATATGACAAGAATGCAAATATTACATGGGAATTAGTTTCAAAATATTGTATGTTTTTTTTTTTTTTTTTTTTTTTTTTTTTTTGCAGGACCAGGGTTCAAAAGTACTGCAGTTTTGATAGGCATTAATTTTATTTAAATAGATGAGTTAAAGATTTCCCATTTGTCCTTATATTGAACTTTTATATCATTACTATTTATAGATATTTCTACACTAAACTTCCAAGTCAATGTCTTACATTTAATTTTTTTGCCAATTAAGGCAATTTAAAATTTAAATAATATGAAGCGTTAGTTTTTTATTTTTATTTTCTTATTTTGTGTATTTTAGAAAAGGGTCTACATGGTGAGGGTGTTCAAGGTCTCACTGCTAGATGGGACTCGTAATGATCTGCCTGTTGCAGCCTCCCAAGAGCTGAAAGCCCCACCAGCCCAGTCTCAGTTGCCATCTCAGTGTGCCCGGGGACTGGGCCAGCACAGCAAGCTCGGGAAATGAATACCTAGCCCCCCTGCACCTGTTTGCAGACACTTAGGGCTTGTTTTTTAAATATCCCAATATTTAGAGGAAGCGATCTATATTTCAAAAGAATAGAAACTTGAAAATTGATTCTCATCTGTCCCTTCTGTCTGGGTTCTTCACAAAGACTTGGCTAAGGACAATGGTTAGGCTGAAGTAAAGGTGTCATCCACTGGCTAAATAGCATACAACAGTGTGTGGATGTATGGGACGCAGACTAAGAGGCTTTTGTCTGTCATACTTATTCAGATTAAAATATGAATCTTATCTGAATAAAAATATGTATTTGTCATAAGCTGAATATTATTTGGTTCTGGGGTGATAAAAACTGCTTTGTAAGTTTGAAATATGTATAAGAATAATTCAATGGTGAGAAGATATCTTGGCAGTCTAAGTACCTGCCTGGTAAGCACAGAGACCTGGATTCTATCCCTGGCACTGCATGCCATCCCAGCCAATGGCATGGGTGTGCCAGTCACTGAAACTGGTTGCGGTGGCATGCATCTATAAATCCAGCACTGGAGAGGCTGAGACAGGAGGATCACTAAATATTTGAGACCCTGTACCAAATAAATAAATAAGTAAGTTTTAAAAAGGAGAATTCAAAAAGTATTGATATTTACTAATATCTTCCTATTTAAATGTACTGGGAATGTTATGTGAATCATCCAGTTTATAAAATAGCAATAATATTTGTGGTTTTAATGTGTTATCTCCCTATTCACAAATGGCATAAGGTTTATAGAGGGCAGGCCAAATAGCTCAGTGGATTAAAATGCCTGCCTGCAAGGGCCAGGGTACAGGGGCCAGGGGTTCAATATTTGGGCCTGCTGTACCGGGCCTGCCCCTGGGGTGTGCTGAGACAGCAATTAAGACTGGGCCTGGTGGTCCACGTCTGTAATCCCAGCTCTTAGGAGGCTATAAACAGGTGGATCAGTATGAGACTGATCTAGTACTGAGACCCGGAACATTCTGTAATCCCTTCCCTGAAAATAAATAAATAAATAAATAAATGAATGTTTTATATTCATTTGGAGCCAGGTGTGGCGGCAAACACAATAATCCCAGAACCATGGGAGGCTGAAGCAGGTGATCATAAGTTGAAGCCCACACTTGCCAATTTAGCAAGTCAGAGAGACTGTCTCAAAGTAAAGCGCAAAAAGTGCTGACAGTGAGTCCCGCGAAGGTCCTGTCTCACTCATCATATGTGTACGTAACATTGGTAATTTCACTGCATACAGAAATAACCTTTAGGATGAGAGACTAATATATAGTCAGAACACAGGCAGTGCTAGAGGCTACACCTTTAGTCACAGTTAATGGAATGCAGGTAGTGACTAAAGTATAATGGTTTGTTTTTATTAGTGTTCTGTGAAAATGCTCATAGGAAAAAAGTAAAATATTCGTTGTATTTTACAAAAGAAAATTAATGCTATAGTGCTTTTTGGTAATTCTCAAATTTGGTAATTTGAGAATCTGTCAGGGTCTTGGGTTCTGCTCTACTATGGTTCATATTTTCACTGAGAGATCTGAGTTCATTTTGACAAATAAAGAAAACATCTTGTTCTAATGTTTAAAGAATAAACAGTCTTTGATAAAATAAACTTCTGTCAATTCATTTCTAAACATGGAGATGAAGGTTATTTTTCTACCCATTTTAAGAGACAATTTGATAACACAATCAAGCTTCCCGTTTGCTTTCTCTAATCTCACATAGAGAAAACGCCTTTCACAGTCACTTCTGAACTATGGTTGAGTACCTATGACACAGCTAAAATAGAATGAATGCTTCTCTTTCCTCATTCAGTTGCATGTTCCCAAATCAAACGTTAATTTAGAATCACAATTAACCATTGTGATCTACAAAGAAATCAGCCAAGGCCCCCTGCCTTTTGGAAAGTCAATTGGAGTATCTTGCTTTGGAATTTCATCCTTGCCAATGTATTTGATAGACAGGTGAAGCAGCTGAGCAGTAATGATGATGTATAATCACACCTAATCCATGTTTTCCTTTCTCTTTCTTAAATGAATTCGTGCCAATAGGTTTAGTATTAATGCCTTCCCCAAAACTCTGGCACAATCCACATAAAATAGGTGGCAAGAATTAAATGAATTTTAAAGGTGAGAGATCTGAGGATTCTCTGTCTCTTCTGGATGGATGGTAATGTTAGGTTTATTTGAAGAGCTCTACATGGACGGAGATTCTGTATAACATCCTTTGTTTAAATCTCTTCACAAGTTTTTTAGGGAAAATGATCTGGGGAAAATGACACCCGGTTATTCATAATTGTGTCCTGTTCCAGATAAACCACTAAGTCACTACATTATGCATTCACAGATTCAATGGGATAAATATTCTCTGAAATAAACACGAAGATAACTTCTTAGTTTTACGCTGTGACATGTTGGTTAGGATTTGGAGTACTTACCATATACGCACTATGAGAAAAAATATTTCATCTTAACTTTAATTTGAATTTTAAAGGCATTTTTGTGCTGTATGTAATATATACAATCATTACAGAACATTTTACTAATTCAAATATATGCAATGAAGGAGTAGGAATCATGTATAAATCCACTTAACCAGTTATATATTCAATCCTACGAGACACACATTCTACCAACCGATAGGTGAACAAAAAGGACACATATGATTAGCACAGAGAAATGTTAATTTCATTCCTACTACCCTTCTAAATGTGTCCAGATGAGACTATTTTGATTCAAACATCTACAGAAAAATATAGATTGTCGTTATTCTTAATATTGGTAATATGATATGCTATAGTCAATTTGGTTCACCAGTCTTAAGTCACTAAGATGCCTAGTCTCATATCATTATCAAAAATTCTACCCTGGACTTAAAATTTCTTCCTCCAGCTCCTCTACAAGTTCAAAACTGCTGTCAGGGGAGAGGAGTGGTGTCTGCTTTATTTTTGTCTGTTGTAACAATTATGCCTCTGCCTCACTGGTGTTCAAGAAAGTTTATGTATTTGAGGTTCCACACGTAGGATTTTTCTGACTCCATTGTTTTAATAAAGTTTTACATCCATCTTCTGGGGCTTGCAGACCTTAAAAGCTGCTTCTGGATCTCGTGGATGTTGAGTTTACTGAAGCACGTCCCCAAATCAAATGTTAATTTAGCATTATGATTAACCATTGTGATCTACGAAGAAATCTGTCAGCCCCCATTGTTATTTCTTTGATCTGGAAACTAATTCTAATCTGGCTGTCATTGACTTTAACATCATCATCCTATGTGACAACTCTGGTGCAGAAGGGAAAGCAAGTAACACTAGCTCTCTGTCTTGTTGCCTGTGTTACCATGTCAGAAACACATACACACTTTTCATTCCGAGTCTCAGCACAGACCGCCCCTCTCTTGCTGCCATATTGGCTGCTTACTGAGCCTACCTCCTACCTCTTGGTTCCTCTCTGAATAAGCAATTAGTGACGCATGTCCTGTTCTCTGAAAAGCACAAACACTAAGCCCTTCATGCAATTCCATGAAGTCTCAGTCACAGGAGTAGATCTCTCCAGATATTCAGAAGGGGCTTAACAATATTCTATCTTATTTCCTTTATTGTCTTTGACATAGTGACAGTTGGTAGACAATTTTCTATCTTTATCTTATTCTTCATTTGGACTATCAATTAAAATGATAATTCTGCATTTTAGTTATCTACCCTGACTTATTACAACAAAGACACAACAAGAACAACAACACACACACACACACACACACACACACACACACACACACACTGTAAAGTCTTTGTCTTTGAGCCACTCACGTCTGCTTTCCACCTTAGTTACCTCGGCCTTAAGTTGAAGATAATAATCTCCACCCCCAAAATGTGGTTATCATCAATAATGATAGGACAATGTATGAATAATGTTGATAGCTATAAAAGTGTAATTGTGAATGTTACATTTGAATCTACTTGTTTGGCTTAGGATTTTTTTTCTTTTTTTTGGGGGGTGGGGGGCCTGGGGATTGAACTCAGGCCCTTGCGCTTGCCAGGTAAACACTTATTCTACTGAACTATCTCCCCAGCCCCCGGGCTTAGGATTTTCACATTATTAAATAGTTTTTAATGATGATATAGTACAAATACAGCATATCTTTCAATACTGCATGGAATGTATCTTCTAATACTGTGACACATCATTGGCCATCACTGTTCCTTCTGTAAGTATATTAGTTGAACAATCTCTGAGGCAAAGATTGATTACTTCAAAACCCTTAGTACATCTTGAACATTAATACAGCAAAAACAATATCACTGTGTAACATATTTTTAAAATTATCAGAAAAGTCTGACTACTCATCTACTATTAGGCAATGGAAGTAAAAGAACATCTTTGAGAGGTGATGAAATAAATGTATGATCATCTTTCCTTTCCTAATAAAATATGTTGAAGATTTTTGGAAATATTTTTGGCCCTGGGAATTAGCACAGCTATTTCAAGATTAGGTGAGAAAAAGATACAACTTATCCTCAAGAACAGCGAATCGAATGATGTCATCACACTGACCATTGTCTTTTTAAATTGGAAAAATAAACCAACAATGAGCAGTAGCATCTGTCTGTTGTAGTGGCTCATTCTCCTCTATGTGCATTGAGCTGCTTTAATTATGGAAATGCATCTAGTGGATGAATGTTAATAAATGTCTATTTAAATAAAATAAATCAAAATGCATGCTTCTCTTTCGCTTATTGTATCTTAATTAGATTCTGAAGCACAGGCAGTAAAGCAGTGTTATATAGTTGGCAAAATCAATCACTACAGAGTATAAATCAGCCAGTTCCTTGTCTAGCAGAGAGCACATGGCAGTTAATCAGTTTTGATAATAGAAATTTCACACAGGTCAAAAGTAAATGACATATGGTTCTCATTTGTAGTATTTTCAGATAGATGCTATTATAGAGAATGGGCTAACTTTATCAGGGTCCCATGGACTCATCAATACCTTGCTTAAGGTACCAGATGTCTTGAAGAATAAGAGCGTCAACTTACTTTGTTGAAAGATTTGTTCTCTCTCTCTGTCTCTCTTCTCTCTCTCTCTCTCTCTCTCTCTGTCTCTCTCTGTCTCTCTCACACACACACACACATGCACACAAAGTCTATTCTTAAAAACATCATGTATGCCCAACAAAATATACAAAATTATTCATGCTTACACGATTGGACCAACCTTATAAAGTAGTGGTAATTTTCCTAATTTTAGTAGTGCAATGTGACTTGTTATGTTTTTCACTTTTTTAATCCTTTTTAAATCATCTGCAGTCCCGTAATGCACATCAATGACTTCAGCCTGAAAGACAATAAAACCCAAAAGCAATGCGTTAGAAGAAGAATTAAAGCCAATTATGAATTTCATATGATAAAATTAATTTTAATAATTGAAATCTTCAACAGAGAGTTAATTCTAATTTTTACCCCGTTACAATCAGGATAAACAAGATTTTTCTGTCAAGCTACAACAATTCTTCTGTTCATAGAGAAAAACTGTTGGTCATTTTTAGTTTGTTCTTCACCTCCTAAGTAAATTAGAAATCTAATATATTCCCCTAAGTGACCATAAAGTTTCATTGATTTTTGTTCAAGTTCCTGGAATTTGAGTTATTTCATGAACCAAAGAAAGATTTTTTTTTTAAATTCACCAACAATCATATCATTCTCAGGCTATAAAAAAACCCCAACAATTCTTCATCGTTTCATTTTTTAGAGCTGTTCTCTCACAGCCACCTGTAAATGAAAACTCCTTGGTTATATAAGAGGTGACCTGAAATCAGAAAAATAGATCTGGCATTCACTGCCTTTGAAGTCCCAAATTACCATGTCTATCATAATTTCCATCACCCCTACCTATAGTTGTTTTATATACTACATCAATATTAATGATTTTTAATATTTTTCTCTGGCTAATGTAAAAAGCTCATGACTTTCTATATATTCTAGCAACAATCATCTGGTGTAGTCATCTCTTTCTCCTCCTTGGTAAATCCTGGACTGCAGGCTCCATGAAACACACACTCCTATCATCTGAGAGGAATATGTTGAACTATATTTTCAGTAATTTCTGAGGTTAAAGTAATAGTTGTTATGTGTTTCAAAGATGATAACACAGCATATACTGCCTGACCTTACAGCACATGTCCATACATGCCAGGAGAAGGAATAAGTAGAAGCAAAGGGTGACAGCAAAGAAGATAGAAAAACCAGAGCTCTAACATTTCATTCTGCTCAACTGGTTTTATACAATGGGCATCTGAGAAAGACTCCTTTAAAGGAAGAATTCTGCTTCTAGGAGAACATACAGACACCACTGAAGAACCTGTAAATCTATCCATTGGTGATAATATTTCTAGAATGAAGTATTTCTTCAGCCATTATATTCATTTTGTATCTGGAAAATATCTCTGGGAATAGATTAAGCCCCATTTTGAATTCTGCCTCTCTGATGAACTTTCTTTCTGAGCCATCCAAAAATATACCACCTCTCTCAAGGTAAGCCATAGTCAGCTTTCTCCTCCCTTAGGGATCTCACTGGACCAGCTCCTGCATGTAGATAGATGTTAATTTTATTTTCCAACACAGGAATATTTCTCAATGAGGGATTCATCAGACATTCAGTTTTATATAAGTTATCTGGAATACTCTGTTGGATTATGTCTCTTGAATAAAATAAATTAAATGGTCACATGAACTATCTTTCAAAAGTGAAGCTAAATACTTTCAAGCAGATTTTCCAAAAAAACTTAAACTTAAAAAATGCTTCCGTCAGAAGAGTTTCTCATTATAATTTTCTCCACATTAAAATGTGATTAAATCAGTTTCTTTAATACAATTTTTGGTTTTCTGATGCCATTATCCTGATTAAATAAATGATCCCATAATATTAATGATTACTTTGCAAAAATGGAAGAATTCCTATTTTTCACTTCAAATTTCTGAGCTACACACTGATTATTTGTGATTTAATGGCAGCATCTTAAAACAGGGCTATTACTCAATTGGTTGCATTAATGAATATATTTTTCAGCTTTACAGAGGTTGAGGAAAAAACTTTGCTGTTTTGAGAGGATAAAGGCCAGACAATGCTTTTCCACAAACACACACACACACACACACACACACACACACACACACACGCATATATACACACACATATCTGTATCACAATTACATAATATGAATTCTGCAAAAGCAATTATATTATTGGAAGGTGTCAGTAATTTTATTTAACAATGGTAATTTTATTTAAGAAGCTCTCCAACTCATCTTTTATAAATAGGACAGGTCAGTAGATAAAAGTGCTATAGTATGTAAAAGATTTTCTTTTCCACAAAAATGTTTATCAGTGTGGACATTGTTACAGCAATCTACTTTGGCTTTTGCATTTTCAGGCTACGCATTAAAAATTGGTAATTACAAAAGTCTCAGTGTTCTCTTGGTCTGACAGGCAGCAATAAAATTGTAATCATTGCCATCAAGTGATGCCTTTTAACCAGGTTCTTTTTGAAAGTTGTTCCCATTTACTTTTTTTTTTTTGTCTTTTGGAGACAGGGTCTCGCTATGCAGTTCAGGCTGGCCTTGAGCTCACTTTTGTAGCCCAGGCTGGTCTCGAACTCGCATCGATCCTCCTGCCTCAGCCTCCCGAGTGCTGGGATTACAGGCGTGCGCCACCACGCCCGGCCATTTACTTTTAATCAAAGTGAAAATCAGAACTGCAAGGAAGTGCATTGAATTTTTCTGAGGCACAAATCCATATACAGTGAGATGATAAAATGCTAAGCCATTTCCTTCCACATATTCTTATTTCTATAAAAATCCTCTTCTAGTTGCAGTTTTCTGTCACACTAGAAAATCATCCATCCAGTCCACCGGAGTGCTATACTCAATTTTGTACAAATATCATCGGCGAAGTCATGTGTTATGTGTCTCTGCTACAGTCAGGACCCTAAGTGTTCACTGAGGTATTGCTATGTGCACCCCAGACTCTCTAGTGGGGACTTCCTGACACATGAGAAAAGCTAACTAACAGAGAAAAATCGAACTTAGTTCTCTCTGCTGTTCAATGTTTCCATTAGAGAGCAATATGAAAAGTCGACATATTAACTTTTTGTTTAAATTAATGTATGCATTAAGTTTTGATCTAGAAGCTAGGAACTTTAAAACACAATAGTAATTGAAAATAAAACAAAATATTTTATTCTATATCCAATAAACCAATACTGGGAAGATATCAGAGGATGATAGGCAATATAGATAAGAGAAGCACTAGTGCACTTTAGAAGATTAATGTTCAGAGCCAACAAGATTGCTCAGTGGAATAAAGCACCTGCTTAGGCAGATACAGCAACTGGGGTTCCTGGTGTGCTATGCCAGCCCCACCTCTGGGGTGTGCTGAGATGGCAGATGAGACTGGGTGTGGTGGCGTGTGCCTGTATTCCCAGCACTTGGGAGGCTGAAAGCAAGAGAACAACTATGAGTTCATTCTGTGCAGTGAGACCCTGTAGACCCTGTACTAAATGTGTCAAAAAAAAAAAAAAAAAAAAAAAAAAAAAAAAAAAAAAAAAAAAAAAAAAAAAAAAAAAAAAAAAAAGACGAATGTTCAAATACTGTTTACCTTCTGTCTAGAGTAAAATGTTAATAGAAGGAAAGACAGTTATATCACAAACATGGATTACCATAGGGATGAAAAACATGAAATTCTAGGCCCTTAGTGTTCATTAAAAGCATTTGTGTTTTCTCCTGAGACAGGATATCAAAAGCCACATATCTATCAGCTATGACTCTTCATCTAGGCGTATATTGGTGCACAATATTGGTAACAAGTAGCAGAGCAAAGCTTGCCCTTCCTTTTGTATATCCATTGCTACTGTCATTCTTGGGTTAAATCTTTCTGTTGTAGACTGGAATGTAAGGTCATTGGGGAACATCTCTCTAGGAACTGGTGACAACATTTTTTATCCTTGGTTTTACAGATCTCATTCCCTTCAGGGCTGAGGACATCGAGATAAAAGGGTTATAGGAGCACTCAGCTACACCCAGTAGTGGCCTGCAGCCATTATTGTCCTAATCTGTGATCCTGTGGAATCCACATGATTGAAGGCAAAGCGAAGAGAGACAGTGTTCTCCTGTAAATGAAACCGTGGTCCTTCAGTGGCAGAGATTTTACAATTAAAGACATCGAAAATGCGATAACAATGAGCCAGCCCATAGCCTGCAGCTAATCTTCAACAGTGACCCTCCCCTTCTGTGGCTGTAAGTGCTCCCCTTCCACATACCTAACCTGGATTCCTTTTCTACCTTCCCTATGACTTTCCAAGTAAAAGCTTTCCTTTTACTTCCAGTGGATTTGTATTTTAGTTCTAATTTCAATTATTACTAAAACAGGGGTTCACACTATTCACTGACAGAATCATCAGCCAGATAAGGCAGTTAACGAAGACTAAAACCAAAACATTAAAGATGACATCCTAGGGGTGGAGGAGACAGCTAGGCAGTCTGAACACATATCTGTCAAGTGCAAGGACCCATGTTTGATCCCTTGTATCAGGTGCTCTGGTGGCCCCGGGAATTCTGTGGTGAGGTGGTGCACATCTGTAATCTCATCACTATGGAGTCTGACAGAAGAAGATCACTACAAGTCTGAGCTGTATAGAGAGACCTTGTACCAAATAAATAAAAAAAATTTCTTTAATTTTTAAAAATGACACATTAGTAATTTTTGTATTACATTTTCATATATATGATTGTTGCAGGGTCTCACCATGCAGCTGAGACTCACAGTGATCCTCCTGCTCTCAGCCTGCCCAGTCTGGGGATAGTAGGAGTGCACCACCAGACCTGGACCCTGGCCTCAGCCTACCCTAGGGACAGTGCTGGCACAGCATGTGGTTGAGAGAATAGAATAACATCCTTGTGCTTCCCCTAAGGTTACTTAAGCAGGTACTTCAGCCCACTGAAGTCTCTTTTTTCATTATTTAAATAACATACACCATAGATATTTTTATATAAAAACTGTGGAAATTGATTTTCTTCTTCTTGTTCCTCTGAATCTAAATTGGAGGCTACCTTCTGGTTTCATAAGTGTGGCATAAAATTTTAAAGTAATAAATCATTTAGGCTAAGAGATTGTTTACTGCGACAGGTAGTAGTGTTTGTCAACTTTCCTTCTAGGCACATTTCTTAAGAAAGGAGATGCACTTCTGAGTGTGTCAGGTAGGGTAACCTGAGGACCAATATGTCATTCCCAGTCCTCTCCTGTCGAGTAGGTTGCAATTTTACTATAAACAAATGCAATGTTGATAGACCAACCTTCAGAACTGTAAAAGAGTTACTATGTCCAGGAACTCAGACATTTAGTAGGCTCCATTGTATGCCAGGAACTGTGCAAATAATACCTATTTTCCCAGACAATAATCCTGCATTGTCACCAATTCACCGAAAGAAAATGAGCTTCAGAGCCGGGCGTGGCGGCGCACGCCTGTAATCCCAGCACTCAGGAGGCTGAGGCAGGAGGATCGGTGTGAGTTCGAGACCAGCCTGGGCTACAAAAGTGAGCTCAGAGCCAGCCTGAACTGCATAGTGACACCCTGTCTCAAAAAGACAAAAAAAAAAAAGAAAAGAAAATGAGCTTTAGAGAGGTCAAAGAATCTGTCCTAAGAACATGACTGGAATTCAAGATTTTCTCTAACAAATGTGGCATAATGGCAATAAAAGCATGCATTTACTTCTTTAATATTGATAACCTATTTTACATGAAACTTTCTATGAATGAAGCATTCCATTTTTAATTACAATTTTAATTAAAAAAATAATTTCTTCAGATGATAAACTTAGGGGAACATGAACCATAATTCCAATGAACAAAAATGTGACTATATAAAGAAACCATAGATCAATGAAAATTCTTCAACTTGATGGAGCTCAACTGCTAAAACTTGTATCTCATATATACACCTGAAAAATATATACCAAGATCACTAATTGCTGAATAAATCATTTGCTAATTTTTATTCTACAAATGTCAATAATCACACTTGAAAGAAACATTGATTCTAGATCAAAATTAGCAACATCACAATTAGAGTATAATTACAAAATGAGCCATCTGTATAATTTAATAAAAGCAAAATAACTCAGCTTCTTTCTTGTGGACTGCCACTAGTACCTGCTAAAAATAATGTGATGAAATCACATGCATATATGTAAAAGCACACTAATTCAGATAAAGCCATATACTCTAGCATGGACCAAGTGGCCACAGCCATGTCATTCTATCTCTTCCACCCATCACACTTCTTGAGACATAGTACTCAATTATGTAAGTGAGGGATGGAGGGAGGGAGGGAGGGAGGGAGGGAGAGGGACAGAGAGGGGGAGAGAGAGAGAGAGAGAGAGAGAGAGAGAGAGAGACGAGCGAGCATGTATGTTTCCAAACAAGAGTGAAGTCTAAAAAAAACAACCAACCAACCAACACCCAAATATAAATGACAAGATCATAAATCATTAAAAGCAGTGAGAGATATATTTGTGTGTAGTTAGAACCTAGAGAGTATGACATGTGTTGAAATTAACTGGAAGCCAGGCATGGTGGTGCACACATATAATCCCAGCACTCAGAAGGCTCAGGTAGGAGGATCCTTGCAGGAAGACCAGCCTGGGCTGCAAGGTGATCTCAAGGCCAGCCTGACCTGTATATGGAGACCCTGTATTAAAAGAAAGGAAGGAAGGAAGGAAGGAAGGAAGGAAGGAAGGAAAGAAAGAAATACAGAAGCACAGAAAGACAAGACAGAAAGACAGACAGACAGCCAGCCAGACAGACAGAAAGACAAGACAGAAAGACAGACAGACAGACAGAGAAACAAAGAAAGAAGAAATTAACCAGGTACTCCTTAGAAACTGAGCCAAAGAAATAAATAACTAAATCAATATATGAACTATCCTTAGTGGCAAATAATTTCAGCACCATAACTATCGAATATATATATATATATATATATATATATATATATATTCCTCTTTAATAATAATAGTTGAAGAGATAGGTTACTAGCTTTATCTTCACTTAACTCATGAAAAAACTGAGATAAAGAGCTACTAAGTGATGTATTGTCATACAGCTACTAAATATTAGACCATTACTTCAGAGAGAGCAGTCTACAGTGCAGAAGACTGGGCATCAAAATACGTGACCACATCATTATCGATCCTCTTACTGCTTGCAACAGGTTATTGTGGTAGGTAAGGAGGTGGAAGGTGGGTGGAGGGGAAGTGGCCCTTTTAAAATAACAAGGATGATGAGAAGTCGAGTTTACAAATGTCTCGCGATCTAACCTAGTGTTCTCATTAGTGAATCGTGCCTTTCAGATAGAGCAGTCAGTGAGGTCAATGGGAGTCGATGTTCATGGCAGTAAAGGTCAGAATGTTTGCATGGGTCTTTCCACACAGTTTTGATCCTCCTGTTTCCTACCAGCACTGGCTTCAGGGACTTGGGGCTTGCAAGCTGCATGCTTGAATGCTCAGAAGTGATTCCTATTTAATGTTCTGCTGTCATGGTCTTAAAATTGTTAAAATATTCGAGCAAGAGATTTTGCATGTTCCTCTTCCACTGAGACCTACAATTATACAGTGAGTCCAGATCTCTGCCTCTCATTCTCTGCTGGCTCTGCTGCAGCATGTGGGCTTTGCCAAGACCTGTTCGTCTCATTTTGCTACTATTTTCAGATCTTCCTTTTTCAAGTTTCAGCCATCCAATTAAGCCAACTATCACCACCCTACATAATACTAAAATTACCCTGCCCCGGAGAATATGCTCTATTTTATTCATCTGCTTTAGTTTCCACACCTAGAATAACATGACCCAAATGAAAAACAAATATTTGGTAAATGGTAAGTGCTTTGGTAGTTTATACACAAGTGAAAGAGTATGTCTAGATGATATCTGATATGTAGTACATATAATGGACAAAGTGAAAAAAATTTGCTTCTAGAGTTACCTGCTAGTGAATCCACCACCCCAAAGCTCAGCATTCTCTTTTATGACTTATGAGATGGTAAGATTTCAGGGAAAAGAAGAAAAAAAAACCCTATATTCTTCCCAAGGAGCAACTGAAAATTTGACTCATAGGAATACCTTTGTTCTTTCCTTCTCATAATATCATAACTTTGCTCTTTCCTTCTCATAATATCATAACTTGTAAAGATTTTGAAGATATAATCAAGCGGGTTTGGTTGCTTTCTTTAGGAATATAACATTTAGGGAAGCTGCTCTGCCTGTGTATTAATAGTAAGATGACTGCAAGCAGAATCAACAGAAGAATAACTGAGAAGGAGCATTCTCATTTTCTATACTTGGCAGAGCTAAATAATAAAACAATCACTAAAAGTCCCTAAGGCAACTGGTTGTGGACGGCTTGTGTCGCATGTTGGGAACATTCCAGGGCACATTTCTCCTCCACCTTAGAGCACAGCAAAAATTATTCATGCTTATGAAATGATTAATGGTTTAGAATTTTTCAGACCTGACATTTTCAACCCAATCAATCACTCTGAACTCTCCAAGTTATTTTCTGAGTGATTCAGAATGTACAGAATGTTTAAAACATTTGCTTTGTCTAAAACAGTAATTTTCTATTCAAATTTAGAAGTGGTAAACCCAAGTACTTTGGGGGACAGAATAAAATATCATTAAATGTACTACTAATCTGAAAATAATTCTCTAAAGAAAATTTTAATGTAAAAATTTACTGTTATTATGTGTGACCTAATTTTTTAATCATTTTCAAATTAAATTGGGGTTGGCCAAATAGCTCAGCGGATTGAAGCACCTGTAAGTAAGCCGGGCGTGGTGGCGCACACCTGTAATCCCAGCACTTGGGAGGCTGAGGCAGGAGGATTGGTGTGAATTCAAGACCAGCCTGGGCTATAAAAGTGAGCTCAAGGCCAGCCTGAACTGCATAAAAAGACCCTGTCTCAAAAAAAAAAAAAAAAAAAAAAAAAAAAAAAAAAAAAAAAAAAAAAAAAAAAAAAAAAAAAAAAAAAAAAAAAAAAAAAAAAAAAAAAAAAAAAAAAGCACCTGTAAGTAAGTAGGCATAGTGGCTGGGGGTTTGATCCCCGAGCCTGCTATGTCAGCCCCACCCCCAGGGCAAATACTGAGACAACATCTGAGATTGGGCATGGTGGCTCATGCCTGTAATCCGAGCCCTTGAGAGGCTTTAAACAGGTAGATCGCTATGAGTCTGAGCTGGTAGTAAGATTCTGAGTGTCTATAGATTCTTCCTCCCCAAAAAATTCAACTTAAACTGGTTATGTTTATATAATCTTTTAAAATCAAAATAATTATACATTTTTCTTTTCCTTTGTGAACAAATTAGCATTGCAAAAATATTAGTTTCAAGTTCAAAAATCAAAGATTTTTAGAGTTTTATTTGTATCTTTATTTTCAAGTCCAGTCCTGGGCTCTCATTATAGATTATCATGAAGAGCACAGTGCATTCAAGCATGAAAAACTGTGTTGCCTCTTCTTACTCCTGTGACAGACATCTCCAGTCAATCATCACCTTGTCACCTTCCTATTCAAAACATTGCTCCAGCTAATCAAGACCAATTAGATAAGGGCTAGCATAAAGAGCAAAGATATTTACACTGTTTCATACCCAGTCCAGCACAAATACTGTCAGCTAAAACAGACATGCAGCTGTTCATTTGGGACACTAGCTAGGGAACTAGATTAATACATCCTAAAGAATTCAGTAGAAATCATATGAAATAATCTAAACATATATGTGAGAGACAGACAGAGAGACAGAATGACAGAGGACCAAAAAATGTACTCACACATTTCAGGAAAAGTAAACTAGCATGATCCTTTTTCAATGTCTGGTGTTACCCTTGTGGCTCTAGTATGAATAAGTCATGTAAAAAACAGTGGGAAAATGGTGGAAGTACACTTATTGAGATATAAGACCATCTTACTGTAGGATTTCAAAGTTGAGATTATCAGCAAAGTACAAGGATGACAGAGGTATGAGCTTGAAAAAGAACCTCCACATTGCCTGGCAATTTCTCAGACTGACTAATTTTGAAAGCATGGTACCCTGGTGGTGTGGATAAAGCAAAATCCAGCAGACTTCCTATGGTAACCAGTGTTGCTCCTGGGCTCTGGTGCTGAAGCTCCTCAGGCACATTCCTGCAAAAAGCTAAGTGAGGGCTTACATACCAGGATCGTTACACATCAGTGAATCAGTGAAGATCGTCCAGATCAATGAATAGTTTTATGAGTGGTTTTAACATACCACATGGTAGGTGAGGATGTGGAATTAATGAAGAAAAGTGAGTAGTCTGATAAAGCACAATTCAAGCCAACTGGAGCAGTGAGCCAACTGAACTGTGTTTACTGGGCACCAGAAACTCCTAAGATGCATGTGGACAAAGCAGTCCATTTCCTGCGAGTCAATGTCTCATGTGGAGTGTCAGCAAGAGGTTCAATAGGACCATTTTTCTTTGAAGGTACCATTACAAGTCAAATATACCTAGACATTCTATGTACATCCATCTTACCTGCCATACATGAACTTTATGGAAATTTTTCTTTCAACAAGACAGCATGCTAGCACACTACCACAAAGTCATTGGAGCTTATCTGGATGAGAATTTGCAAGGACATTGGCTAGGACAAGGAGGTGCAATTGAGTTCCATATAGATTCTCCTGACTTAACACCTGCAAACTTTAACTATGGGAGTTCCTACAGGATGCTATATATTGCAGAAAATCCCTACACTCCTTGTCCTTATAAAAAAATAGAAAATATGGATGCAGCGGCCTCAATAACCAAGGTTATTCAAGCAGCATTTCACCATACTACTACAATTCAGGAGGGTGATAACCATTACTTTGAATACCTCCTCTAACTGTAGAGGCCAAAGGTAACATATTAATCTCATTAGGCCTTAATAAATTTAGTACTAAAAGATTTAAATAAGTTTTTATTTTCCTGAAGTGAGCATAATATATCAGAGTTGCTAATATTGACACATTAGCACACATTAATTGTTTGATATTTATAAAATGCCTTTAGTTTCATGATCTAACATATAACATGTATCCAAGGAATAAAAAAATAAAAAATTAAGTTGAAATAATTGTAATACACTGATTTAAACAAAGTGAAATACAACCATGTTAGAATTCAATTTCAAAGGACAAAATACACTGATATAGAATAATGTTGTATACTACAGTAAGAAAGTAAAATTATAGGAAAAAGTGAATGTTTTCCAGAATGTAATAAATAATGGTTCATGTAAATTATTGATACAGCATATAAAAATAACATAACTAACAAACTTATTGAGAGAAAATTAGGGAGGCCATAATTTTCATAATAGCATCTACAAAATGAAATACTCAGGAATCAGTCTAACGAAAGAACTGCAATATTTTTACACTGAAAAATTATAATATTCTATAAAAGAAGATTGAAGAGGCTATCAGAAAAAGGGAAAATATCCTTTGTTCCTTAGTTGGAAGAACAAATATACTGAACATGGCCATACTTCCAAAATTGTTAGACAGATTTAATGCAATCCCAATTAAAATATAGCATACCTCACAGAATTAGAGAAAACAATCCTAAAATTGTTATTCCAGAAGAGATCTAGAATAACAAAAGAAATTTTGGGCAACAAATTCAAGGTGGGGGGCTGCATGATCTCTGACATGAAAATATACTTTAAAAGCCATAGAACAGTATAATATTGGCAAACAAACAAACAAAACTGACCTGTGAATCAATGAAATTGACTAAGACATGCAAAAACAACTTTAAACACAGTTGCCTTATCTTTGACAAAAAAAGGTCAAACACCTTCACTGGCAAAGAGATAATCTCTTTATTAAATAATGCTAGAAAAATTGGTTTCCACATGCCAAAGACTAAAACTAAATTCATATCTCTCACCTTGTACTTAACTAAGATGTGAATAGACCAAAGATCCAAATGTTAAAACAAAAACACTACTGTGAGATAGAATAGGTGAAAATCTTAAACACATAGATGCATGCAAAAACTTCTAGGAACAAAACACCAGTAACCCAGGAAATATCAAAAAGAATAAACAACTTGGATCTCATTTTGTTAAAAAGCTTTTGCATGACAAAAGAAATCATCGACAGGAGGGCCAGCCAAATAACTCAGTGGGATTAAAGCACCTGCCAGCAGGCACAGGGGTTGGGGGTTCAAACCTTGGGTCTGCTGTGCTGGCCCTGCCCCCAAGGCATGCTGAGACAATTGAGACTGGGCATGGTGGTGCACACCTGTACCCTAACTCTCAGGAGGCTGGAAACAGGCAGATCACTATGAGTCTGATCTAGTAGTGAGATCCTTAAAACCCTATACACCCTTTCCTGAAATAAAAAAAGAAAGTAAAGAAATAACCAGCAGAGCAGGAAGACATTTTTTTTTTTTTTTTTTTTTTAGGAAGACATTTTTGACAGCTGTTCCTCAAAGGACTAATATCTAGATTATATAAAGAAGTGGAAAAGTCACACCCTTGAAATTTATAAACCCAGTTGAAAAAAACGAGCATCTAAAATGAACAGAGATTTCTCAGATGAAGAAGTGGAAATGCCAGACAAGTACATAAAATAATATTCAATATCAATGGTTATTTGAAAGATGCAAATTAAAAGAACACTAAGGTTCTATTTCATTCCAGAAATACTGTCTATTATCAAGAAATCAACCATTAACAAATGCTGATGGGGCTGTAGGGAAACACAAACCCTTCTGCACCATCAGTGGGACTGTAGACTGGCACAACCATGGTGATAATCAGTGTGGATAATTTTCAAAATACTAAAACCAGAGGTTCTATCCAATAGAGCTGTCTCCTCTTTCTGGACTTTTCCGAGAAGAATTAAAAACTTCATTCCACAGTATATATGCACACTCATGTTTATAGCAGCAGAGTTTGTAGTGGCTAAGTCTTGCAAATAATCAAAAAAATCTATCAACCAAGGAACAGATGAAAAGCATATATTTTTTTAACACAATGGAGCATCTCAGAGACATTAAAAGGACAATTTCTGTACATATCTAGGTAAACAGATGCAATTTAAGACTGCATTCTTAAGTGAAATAAATCAGACACACATGTTCAAATATTGCAATGTTTCTCTGGTGTGAGAAACTGAAAGTATAAATGAAGACCAAAATATGTAAGTATTGTAAAATTTCATATGTATGACTTATATATATGTTATATGTATGTATAATATTTTTTTTGTCTTTTTGAGTCAGGGTCTCGCTATGCAGTTGAGGCTGGCCTTGAGCTCACTTTTGTAGCCGAGGCTGGTCTCGAACTCACACCAATCCTCCTGCCTCAGCCTCCCAAGTGCTGGGATTACAGGCGTGAGCCACCACGCCTGGCTTGTATGTATAATATATAAGTAAGAAAAATTTCCAATGGGAGGGGCCTAGGAGGTAGGAGAGAGAAAAGGAAGAGAAAGAGAATGGAAGGAAAAGGAAACAAAGCTTTTATAAATAAGTAAAGTAAGAGGAGCTGAAGGGAGTGGAGGAAAATGGGAAAAAAGAAGTATCATGCAGAGCCAGCAGATAGCTCGGCAGATTATAGCACCTTCTTAGGCAGACGCAGGTTCTGGGGTTCAATCTCCAGTGTGCTATGGTGGCCCCACCCCAGGACCTACTGAGACCTAGTGTGGTGAATGACACTCAGTGTGGTTGTATGCACCTATAATGCCAGAATTTGGGAGGCTGAAAACAGCAGGATCACTACAAGTCCGATCTGTGTAGACCCTGCAGATCCTGTACAAAATACATTGTAAAAAGTCATGATATAACATATAGAGCTACAAATTCTATATGAATGCTATCATCATGTGTATCTAAATGTAATCAAAAAACTCAATTTTAAAAATAACAAGTAACATAATCAGCAGATGTTATAGTTCAGATCTAGAATTTGCAAAAGTCTCACATGTTCAGAAATAGAGCTTAGGGAAAATGAGGGAAACATGGAGGCACTATATTCATGAGTGGACTGACCTACTGATGCATTCACATCTGAATGTGCCATTAGTAGGTGAAACCTGATTGAGAAAGTGGTGTCCCTGGGACTGAGATGAGGAAGTGTCTATTCCTGTTCCTGGCTCCTCTTTTCTTGTTGGGCTTGTGGCTTTCATGGGTTGAGCAGCTTACTTTTGCCATGTCCTTGCACTGAACCATGTCTTTCTTGGAACCATAGGACCATGGACTGAACCACTGAAGCTATGAACCAACGTAAACATTTCTCCATTAAGTTGGGAGTGTCAGGCATTTTGTCCCAGAGATGGAAAAATGTTACATCTTGAATATTTTTAATCACTTTGATTAATCAGTAGAGCAATTAGAAAATTTTATTGTGTACTGTTATAATCTGGATGTACATAATGATCGTATAAATCATACAGACGTTGTTCCTGTATATGAGGTATCTTTCTATATGAGGTACCTTGATTCCTCTTTTATTACCAATCTCCTCCCCTCCCTTCAACCACTCTTCCCTTCCTTATTTACAAAGGTTTGTTTTCATTTTATCTTTCATCATTTTTCTCCTTTTCTTTTCTTCTTTCCCCTACCCCTCCTAAGTTTCCTTTCATTTTGGGCAATTTCTTTCTTTTCACAGTACCTACTGTACACTTTGGTCCTTATCTATACTTTCAGTTTCTCACACTAGAGAATATGATCTTCACATCTATGTGTATGATACCTCTCACATAAGAGCATACATCAAGATGCACACATTTACCAAGTAATATCTCAAGTTTACGCTTCTATCAGTCTGAGTAGTACTTGACTGTATAAAAAATCGCATCTTCCTACCATCCCTAAGTTAATGAGCATTGGGCTGTTTCCAAGATTTAGACATTACGAATTGTGCTGCTATAATGACGGATGCAAATATACTGGGTGAGATGACGCATTTAATTCTTTTGTAAATACACCCACAGGTAAATAGCTGGGTTGAATGTGACTTCTAATCCTAATTTTTTGATGTATCTCCACACTGATTTCCACAGTAGTTGTATAAGTCTATACTTACACCAATAGTAAAGGTTTATCTCCCCCATAGCCCCCAATATTTATTATTAAAAGTCAAGGGGCTGGGGAGATATCTCCAAGGCACAAGTGCCTGCTGGGCAAGTGCAAGGTCGTGAGTTCAAACCCTGGTCCCACAAAAAAAAAGTCAATATATAATTTTATAAAATGATTGTGGAATTTATCCAGAAAGATAGTAGGAAAGAAGGAGAAATAATTGTGGAAATCCAAAAAAAGATAGTATTAATGTGAATTATTTCATTTTTCAATTATGTCTCAAACTAGATTTTCATTTCTGAGATAAAGAGTGAAATGGGTAACAATACATATTGCTTTACTGAACTTCTAAACAATGAAAAATAAAGACAACGCATGCTGAGAAAACCTTCAACTATAATATGTCCTGAAGAAAATAAGGCTTGGGTAATGTAACAGAGGATAATTAATAATTATTTTAATAAAGGTATTAATGAAAATATTGCCAAAAAGATCAAATCCAAATATTAGAAGCTATTCACAGACCCGAGGAAAGTATTTCTTAGGCATCAATAAATAAAAAGTTCTTGAGAAAATGAAAAATATTATATTAAATAAACAGATATCAGACATGTTACAGAGTTACTAGATTTTGAGTAGGAAAGTGTTAACTTTTCTTATAGAGACAGGAAGTAGAAAGGCATAGAATTTTAGGAAATTTATAAATAAAGGAAAGAAGAACAGATGGCAGATAGCAGATCAAGTGGGGTACAAACCAATGATGTTGCATTAGTTTTTGGTCAACTTTTACTAAAAAAAGAAATCAAAGACTTTTATAAAAAAAGTAGATTTCTCTCCATCAATTTCACAAATCTTAGATGAAAAACATGGCAGGACCCAAAAACTGGACCTAGATTATTCTTTCTTAACATCAGACAGAATAATGTTAATTATGTGAGAGAAGTTACTCCTGCTTTACATTTCCATGAGTGTCAGCACTAGCTTACTAGATTTTCCACAATTTTGTCACCTTTCCCATGCAAAAGTATATTCATTGTGTCTCCTGCAAACCTACGAATAAGAGCTTCACACCAAACCAAAATAAATCCAAGTTATCAATAACAGCTCTGTACAACTGACTCAGAGATAAGGACGTGTGATAAAGTTGTGTACCTCAGTCATCTTTTCTGGGTAACAACAGACAGAAATAAAGAGGACTTTGGCACTAAACTCCAGGTATTACTATGCATTACAATAAATACAGTAAAATTCATATTACTTTGGTAAGAGAAATTCTGCTTCACCCATAAGTTTTCTGTTTCAATACTATTTTGTACTCTCTTTATAAAATTAAGAATAAAACAAAACAAGAACCCCAGGCAGCACTGGCAACCAGTCCCTGGGGTTTCCAGAGAAGATGCAAGGAAAACCAACAGACATTTCATTTTGCCAAATACTTCAGGAGCCAGATAGAGCCCTGGAAGATTTCTTATCTCATAAAAACTCTGAGGGAATTCTTGAAAAATCTTGCCTTGGCCTCCTATTAGCTCTATTAAGAAAATATACATCTGCCTGCCTCTGACCCTGCAATCTGAATGACCTTCTCTGCATCGCATATGTTAATTCTATTATCTTTTGGGTGGCTCCGTTGGCTACAGATCCAAGTAGGCAGTCTTTGGTGGACTCTGGGACACAAGCATGTGCTCTGCACCCTGCCCCTGCTCTTGGCAATCTAGTCTATTGCCTTCTGCTGAGCACTAGGACGCTATACGTTCAGTGAATATCGTCCTCCCAGGGAAAGGGCAGATAAAAAAGAAACCCTTGCTCTCTGGCATTGGTTACGTTCTACGGTTTAAACATTCTCAGCATAGCTTGTTTCAAATGGCTGAAAGAGCAGTGCTTCATGAGTAATTGGGGAATGTTGGACAGAAATAGGAAAGTTGCCATTGAATTGGTAGCAGGGATGAGGCTGGCTGCTGTAGCACACCAGGGGGATGCTTGTGTGTGAATGGGATGTTTCCAACATAAAGTTGATAGGTAGCTAAGTCAGAATACACTGGTGAATTCAAGGCGGAAGGTAAAACTAATGCCTAGCTTTGTGGCTCAAAGGCAGCTGAGAGGGTGTAATGATATCACCATAGTATGACTTAATTCTTTTATGATTATACTAATAAGTGCTATAGATAAATTAAATGATGTTTGTACTTTTAGTTTTTTGAGGACCATACATACTGATTTCCATAAAGTTTTTATAAGTTTACATTCTCACCAACAGTGTAAAGAATTCCTTTCCCTCTATACACTCACCAGTTGGATGGCTAGAGAAATGACAGTATGTATGCACTGTGGGAAATTATTCCTATAGAGGAAAACACTGTATATATACATAATGGAATTTGGTAGTATTCTTAAGGTCCCGTATTATATATGATTAAAGAATGAAATCATGTCACTTGCTGAAAACTGTAACTAGAGACCAAAATGTTAAAGTAGGTAAGACTCAGGATGTAAAATACCATGATTTCTCTTCAGTATAGAATCTTTTGTAAAGAATGAAGGAAAGAAGAGAAAGAGCAATGACAAGAAAGCAGAAGTGGAACAGGGGGACCGAAAAGGGGAAATGGATGGAGAGGAGGAGAGCAACGGAAGGGCAGTGAGGGTAAGGGGGTAAAAACAAATAAAGTACGTTACATCTCTGTAGGAATATACAAAAGCAAAGCCCATTTTCCCATATATTTAATATGATCTGGGGCCAGTCAAAAAGCTCAGTGGATTAAAGCACCTGCCTGCAAGCAGGCATAGGGGTGGGGGATTCAATCCCCAGGCCTGCCATGCCAGCCCCGCCCCACCCCTCCAAGATGCCCTGAGAGAGCAATTCAGATTGGGTGTGGCGATTACATGCCTGTAATCCCAGCTCTTGGGAGGCTGTTAACAGGAGGATCACTGTGAGACTGATCTAGCAGTGAGACCCTTAACACTCTGTAGACCTTTCCCTAAAAAACAAAAAATATTTATGATCTAATTTCAAAAAGAAATTTTAAAAGAAGGTATATGATGGCCACAGTTACACAGGGGTAGGAGGAATTTCCCAGGAAATTCCAGCTGTTAGGCAACTTTAGTATAGTGTGTATGTTTGTGTTTGTGTGTGTGTGTGTGTGGTGTGTCTGCGGATAAAGTGTAGAGAACTACTGTGACATGATATAAATGGAAGATAAAATCAGTATCTACACCATTTATATCTCCACTGCTGGGCATTTTACTACAAAGAGTTTATCAACTGTTTTTGGTTTATTTTCAGTACGTTTTTATTTGACAAATTTATCCAACAATTTTGTAGTTGAGGAAACTAAAACTTTAAATGTGTAAATAAGATGCCAATATTCATAGTAATATCAACCCACATAGCTTTAGTATTGCTTACCTGTCCCAGCCTCTCCTATTAGATTACCAATTGTTGGTAATGGGGTCCAAAGATTTCTTAATTACCACTGTTTCCCTTGTGATTGGCATATAAAAGACATTCACTATGTATTTGCTGAATATCGAGTGTGTCTTGTTATACTAATGGGACTCAGCTGTCTAAATTTCATATGGTCAATCTTTCAATAAAATATTAAAATATAAAGAATAATAAATCAATAACTGCACATATTTCTTTTAGTTAATAATACTCAACTTAGTTGAAGGAATAGAAAGTTTATACTAGAGAATTCTTCCTGGAGGCAAGAAACTATATGACAGAATTTTCCTTCAGAAATCAATTTGAATTTGCACTTTGAAATAGTGTAGAAACCTAAGGACCATGACTCTAACTCTAAAATGAATTCTCAAAATTTGCAGAAATGAGATAAACCTCATTAACAAGTGATTATACTCAAACACTAGCATTTTATTTAACAATTGAATGCAGGCTGAATCTGCTAAGGAAGTTTTATTCTCACAACTCTATAATAGTACACTGTATATAAAGTCAGACAAAAGTACTAGTATTTTCTGTTAATTATAATTATGGTAATTAAAATATTTAGGGTAGGCCAGATAGCTCAGCTGACTAAAGTGCCTGCTTAAGCAGAGCATACCGACCAGGATTTGATCACTGGCCTGTCATGTCGGCCCCAGACCTGGGGTGCATGAGACTGGGACTGAGACTGGGCGTGGTGAAACACACCTGTAATCCCAGTGCTTGGGAGGCTGAAAACAGGAGCATCACCATGAGACCATGTAGACCCCGAACTAAAATATATTTAAAAAAAAAATCTTTAGAAGTAAGTTTAGTCAAACTCTACATGCTAATATCTATAATCTGAGCAAGTACATTGAAGACAGCAAAGTGCAACACACAAGCCATGGCTGAATACCTCTCACGTTGCTCTTCTAAACACATACACTTTCTCAGGGCTGGGGAGATAGCTCAGTAGAATAAGTGCTTGCCTGCTAAGCTCAAGGACCTAAGTTCAATCCCCAGTTCCACAAAAAAAAAAAAAAAAAAAAAAAAAAAAAAAAAAAAAAAAAAAAAAAAAAAAAAAAAAAAAAAAAAAAAAAAAAAAAAAAAAAAAAAAAAAAAAAAAAAAAAAAAAAAAAAAAAAAAAAAAAAGTAAACACATACACTTTCTAATGTCTTACCAGTTGTGTCTTTAAAATACTTTTTTAAAATGTAAAACAGGACAAGAAAAAATTTCAGGTTTATTGAAATTAAGTGCTAATATTTATTTAACCTACCTTGCCTACCGATATCTATTAATCTGAACAGATTTGATGATGAAAATATGTGACACAGCCATTGTTAAATTTTTATTCTTGTTTTGAAATTCTGACCCACATACATTTCTGTTATTCTGCTTTTGTCTTTGTATCTGCTGTTCTTACACTTTAAAATAAAATTAAAAATAACAAAACATAAGTATAGTCAAATTAAAGGACTATTTTCAACGATTTTTCACTAGAAAATTTTCTTATTCTTTCTTTCATATTCTTTCTAGTGAAGTTCAGTTTATCACAGTTTACCCACTCAGTTAAATTCATTATTAAATTTATCATTGGCTTTAAAACTTTTATTGTTCAGCTCTTGCTATCTTTCCCAAGCAGAAACATACGCTCTGTGGCAATAGATTCAACCAGAGATAATGTTTCATACAATTCTCCTTTTATGTGAATATTTCTTTGTTAATTTTATTTATTTATTTATTTATTTTTCTTTTTTTGCAGGACCAGGGTTCAAACTCACAACCTTGCACTTGCCTAGTAGGCGCTTGTGGCTTGGAGCTATCTCCCCAGCCTCTTTGTTAATTTTAAATAAAAGGAAAATATAACTTAAATATGCAGCAACTAAGCACGCAGTTTGGAATTTTTTTTGTTTTGCTTTATTTTGATACAAATTCTCCCTCTGTACTTAGTTCAGCCTGGATTCAACTATGCAGCCCAAGCTGGTTTCAATCTCATGGCAATTTTCCTGCCTTAGCCTCCTGAGTGCTCAGATAACCAGACAGGAAAAGCACCTCTGGCCTAAACCTGTAGGTACTATCACCAAATATAAAAGCTAAAGTTATGAAATTCTTCCTGTTACTTAAGTGATCAGTGAGCAGAACTCATGCACCCTAACCCAGAAAATCATCATCCAGACAAAGGACAACACACATGGTCCTTGTACACTGATGCACGTCTGTGTGCACTATCGTTCATCTCATACTTGAACCCTGTTGCCAAAAGAAAAAGGAAACAAAAGAACAATACCAGAAGTAGAGAAGAGCAGAGCAAGATCAAATCCCAAGTCACTCTCACTATTGAAAACCTGTTCCAAATTGAGGTGTCTGTCTTGAGGAGGCAATAGCTTCATCTTCAAACACAGACACCCAAGACTAAAAGAATAATTTTTCACTCTCTTGCTTTCATTTTCTGACATTTTTACCTGTCACAGGATCATGCCGAGACAAAGGCATACAGTTCTGCCTTAGGCCAGAATGATGCTAAGTGCAATTTTGTTGGAAAACATTTAAAAAAAAAAAAAGATTGTTTTGCTGATATGGAGCAAATGGACATCAGATTATAAATTACCCAAGGTTTACTTGCAGTGATAAACTGCTTCTCTGTGACATTTTCTGGCAAGACAGTAGATGCACTGTTCAGATTTCATGTGTTTAATTACTGTGTGCTACTGTATGTATTGAGACCCTCTTTATGTTCAGTTTGACATGATTTATCCTTCTGTATTCAAGAATAAAACATTTTGTGCCCATTGTCTTTGAGCTCACAGTTTAGTTAATATAATAATCTGGGATTTATGTGTATTGTCTTATATATTCAAACTCGTCAAAGAAATTTTTTACTTGAAAAAAATACACACACATACACATACACACTAAACAGAGAATGGGAATATTATAATCAGTTGATATGATAAATATAATAAATGCTTATACTAAACTGAATATGTAGTTTTGATACTTATTTAATTGATTCAGTATAACTGTATCTACTTTGTACCAAATAACAACCCTTATTGAGTACTTTCTTAAGTCCCACCCACTTTGTGTGATTTTCATTGTTTCTCCCATTAAGGGGTTATTATTCATTCCTTTATACAGAGAAGAGCAGTAAGTTTTAGAGAACCATGCTGACCAACCCACGTTTGTTCAGCAGATCAGGAAGCTCTTGGGCCCCACTGTCTAAGAACCGGCTAGTGATAAATTCGTCTGTAACATTGTGTCCATGTAGAGCTAATGAGTGGCTGACAATAAGTTTCTCCTTAAAATCACATACTGTGGCTTGCCTTTCAGATGAAAAGCATGTTATGCAGAAGAGAAGTATCAAGAGTCCCTATAATGTATGGGAGCAAGAAAAACAACCCTTCTGAAAAAGTCAAACATAGCAGATGCCAGTGTAATCAATATATTAATTGTGCGCTTTACTTTTCTACATATAGTTTGGTTTCACAGGGGACAAAAGAAATAATTGCACAGGGATTACACAAAAGCCATATGTACTATTTATAAAATTGACCAGATGTCAATTCTCACTACCAGTGTCTTTAACCTTATGATATTATAGTAGATATTTACATTTTTATAAGAATACATATCACTGTTTATTACCTAAAGCTAACCTCATGCCTGTTAAATTATTTATGCAGCCATTTTAATATGTATTTTGCATCTGACAGGACAACTCTCCTTAGGACCCTTTTACTGACCTGCCTGTCATTATGATGGGGTAAACAATGTCACCTTTCTAGTGTACGATGAATTACAAAGAAGTAGTAAAGTACTCCATCCATCATGCTGGCACTAAGTAGGTTTTTAAAGTAGAACTTAGATACCACAAATGCTGTTTAGACTGCTACCAGAAAGCACAAATTGGAAGCTTATACAAAACGGTCCTATGATGAATGGACATGACAGCCCTTCAAAGAAAAGGGCCACTCCCCTGCTACAAATAACCTTGTCAAAAGCAAAAGGTGCAGTGAGCTCTATAGGCAATCAGAACGGAATAATTCAAGAATGTGTTAATAGCCCTGTCTGATAGAAACTCTTGCAAACAGAATGTACTCAAAATTAAAAAGGATCCAAGCCCAAATCAGCAGCAGCAAGCACTCGGGCTTGATTTGCATTAGGAAATGATTCCACAGAAACACATTAATACTGCCCCATTAATGATAATGTGTGAATTTCACTTACTCTGTAAGACCCAGCATCAATATGCTTGTACCACAGCGTCCCTGAAGCTTTGCTTTGGTGAACAATCCTAACATAGTTTGAGTTTCAAAATATCAGTATCAATAATTTCTTTTACATTTGACTTGATATAGACAATTAAATTTTTATGTCCTTAGTGTAATAGATTTTCACTATTTATACATTTATTAAAATAGTTTTTGTCAATGACTCATCTAATTTGCATGATTAATTTCTCAAACTGTGTTCTTCAAATGCAAGATGTTTGTTGTATCCATAATCCAATTTTAGTTCCCCAAATAATCCTTTCTATACAGGACTAATATTTGAAATTTGGAAGGTATTTTTCATTTACCCCTTAAATTCTCTCTTTTGAAAGGCTTTATAGCTGCTTTTAATTTAAAAATGGTAGCTTTAATTAATTCACAAATGGTGAATCCCATCAAATAAAAATTACAGCTTCATGGACATTTCATCAATAAGCAGTAGACACCTTTTTTTTTTTTTTTAATACGAAACAAAACTAAACATGCACAACTGTTAAGAATACAGAAAACTATCAGAGATAGGGACTCATATCATCATGTCAATAATATAGCTCAGTGGTACCAGGGCCAGCCGAGCAAGCACAAGTCCTGAGTTGATTCCCAGCACCAGAACAAAGAAACAAACAAAAAAGTTGAAATATGTGGACTCATATTATTGAATTTATTCAATCTTATTCTTCATTTTGCACAATGAGCAGATTATTACAAAAGATCATCTGATGAAAGAGGGATACAAGTTGTAGATTTATGACTTTTCTGCATCTCCTTAGTTAAGCAATTGTCAATTTTTGCCAAAATAAACTGAAAGGCAAATCCAGGGTGCTTCCTGTTTTTTTGTGATGGTTCATTCATATTCATTCATACATTGGTTCACCTATTTACCTATTTATTTATACTTATTTATTCATTCACTGCATTTTTGAGACAGAGTTTCACTTTGAATGTCAGGCTGGCCTTGAAAAAATGAACTTACTTTGTAGCCAAGGTTAGTCTCAAATTCACAGTGATCCTGCTGCCCCAGCAAGGATTACAGGCATAAGCCAGGGCGGCCTGGCATGTGGCTGTTCTGTGAGAGGTATGCTTTTGTTAGGAAGCAAAATATCTTGCTGGATTTGAGCCCACTGGACAGAAGAGAAGGCAAGAGATGTGTGGGGTGCTGGCAAGGGTAGGCATCTGACAGAAAATATGTGCATAACTTTTCAAATCTTGGATTAAGGCCAAAACTTCTGCACCAAGGAAAAGGTACTGACTGCAGCTATTTTTATCAATATGCAGGTGTGTTTCTTTTCCAGTACTGACTACCAGAAACAAAGCATATTAATTAAGTCAAATGAAAAGAGTCCTGCACTAGGAATCCCACACACATTTAACATTAAATTCTAATTAACTTAACAGTAAAATTCCTCCAAGTTGTGCTGCACTTCATGAAGCACTGCTGAAAATCAGAACGGTGTACAACAAAGAGCAGACACAATGTGAGGCACAAGCAAAGCAGCACCTATCCTCTCCCATTCCCTCCAGAAAAGGCTTCTATTAGGAACAAGCATTCGCCATGACATTATTTTGACTATTTAGTAACATAGCTTTAGATGATCTAAATATTTCATGTATTAAGCATAAGAAGAATTATCTAAAGAATCTTGCCATTATAAGAGAAACATAACATTTTATTTGTATTAAGTGAAAATTATAATAGTAAGAAACTAGCAATCAGTAATAAATTTGTATGTAATGTACTTTATTCTCACTATAGACTATGCTCTGCTGTCTAAGATAAACACACATGAGTTGATTTCATTCTCATAACAGATTCAGAAAGTTGGACCTATTTTCCTATTCTCACAGAGATATGGGAACTCAGCCCTGGACGGCATAAGTAGCAGTGGGTAACTGCTGAACTGAGATTTAAAACTAATCCATGTGGCTCTAATAGGCTTGCACTTAACTCCCTGCCAACAAACCACAGTGCCAAAACCTAGCCAGCCCGTCAAAGGTGCACGAAAGATCGACACCTGGCTCCCTATCACATGTGTTTTCCATCACGGAAGCACCAGTGCTGTCTCTCAAGTCTTATCTGTGTGAATAATCACATCAATTTTCCACCTCATTTCCTACGTGCACACACAGCCTCTACGCCAGTCCCGCCATTCCCATTCTCTGTCCAGATCAGTGTATTAAAATTGGCCTCTTCAAACTGTAAGTGAAATACACTTGCACTTTATGGCCTGAGTAAATGTGAATAACGCAGTCCTATACTCAACACCTTTGAATTAAATTCTACCAGACTGCTTTCGCTTTCAAAATATGACAAGAAAAGTATCGGGCAACTTCCATCTTCCTTCCTTTTTCCTGGTGCCTCCAGGATTTGTTTAATGGTTACTTTTTTACGTTGCATCTTGCCAGTTAGCTCAATTTAGATGAAAGCTGTTGTTTTCTAATCCCATTTCACTGTGAATGACAGAGACAAATTGCCATATTACCTCGAGAGTTCCTTTGGCAGAATAAGCTGCATAGGAGTACAGCAGATCTTGGCTGCTGTCTGATCTGGCTCTTTCGCTGCATGGCTGGCCATTAGGGTAGAAGCACTGGCCACTGCTGCTCAGCGTCACAGTGCTGGGTGAAGGGCCGGGCACATTTAGCACCACGGAGTAATTCACAAATTGCACGTCTTCTAGCCCCAAAGAAGTCCATTGAGTCTTAATATTCTTTGAAATTTCCAAATCATCTTCTCTTTTATGCAGTTCTACCAAATTTCTGAAAAGAAAACGTAGAAACACACTTTAAATAAAGGAGAAATCTTTCTTCTTCTGAGATGTGACATTTCACTATGTGAACAATTATTAATAGATGTTGTAGGAAATGGATACATGAATAAGACAAGATCCTATCAAAAAAATTGCAGTGTGGCAGAGTACGGGCTAAGAGAAGAATTATAGCAAATCAAGCAGGATGGATCAATTTCCTAAATTCAGAGCTATGTTCTGTGGGACTGTAGAGAGGTGTGATTAACATCAACCAGTTCTCTTATTGGTCCCAAACCTTCTATCAACATTTTCATAATCCACTGAAAATCAGTTCTAAAAGTATGTGTCATACTGGTTGAGGTAGTTCTATATTGTGCTTATCATGACTCCATATAAAATTATTGATTAATAGACAGCTATGCTATTTAAAATAATAGCACATTGAATATAATTTGTATGACAAACTACATATTATGAGCAACAAATTCAGTACACAAATACGAAAACCAAAACATAAGATTGCCAAATCTATATGTAATTTTTATTCTGCCTTTTATGGCCCTACACTCATTTCAAAATCTGCAATGATACTATCTATTTTTTTATGATATTTTAAAAGTTAGAAAAAAATCTATGTATGACACATCTGGACATGGAAACATAGCAATAGGAATGTAATGGGATAATTTTTTAAAATTTTATAGCTGAAATAGAGAATAACCAAACTGTGACTAGCTTCAGTTTTTGAGTAACAATGTATTTATTATAAAAATTTGGATCACCATTGACACTATTATGTTTATGTTTATGCTTTACTTTTCCCCATCACATTACTTTTTTCTCACATTTGGGTGAGGATACAGCTTATTCAAGAATCACAAACACAGGAGATAACTCAGAGCCATAAGCACCTGCCCGGGGAGCAGAGGGTCCTGAGTCAGAGTGCTAGTTATCCAGCCATCAGGGTATGAGAAATAATAATATATCCTAGTTCTTTTTTTTTTCAATTCTTTTATTGTTTAAATTTAACAATGGTTATATTACATATTTTCATCATCGGATCAGTTTAGATTAATACATATAGGTATATAAGATTGATCAAACAACTAAACATTAACCTTTCTAAATCCACATTACTCTTTTTTTTTCTTTTCCCCCTTTTTTTCTTAAGTTTTGAAAAAAAGCTCTTGCTAAATTGTAAGGACTAGCTTTGAATTTCTGATACTCTTGCCTCAACCTTCGCAAGTAGCTGAGATTATGGGGATATGTTGCTGTGGTTCAATTTCCTACAAAAGTACTACTACAAAAGTAACTAGTTTTACCAATCAACAGTACAGTCACACATAAATGCAATAAAAGTTCAGACTGAAGAAGTTGCATATTTTGGTTCTCTCTGAAACTGGCTTGCTTTGTACCCTTTGGTGACGCAATGCTCTACCACCCCAGCCCATTTGCCTAGGACTATGACATTCACTCTGAACTTTTTGAGATAGGCCAGATAAACTGAGTCAAAATTTCACTAACTTTGGTGAGAAAGTCCTTCAGAGCATACTACCTTAAGGATTCTCTGAACTGCATATAAAGTGATGTTTTAAAATACACATTCAATTTACATGATTTTAATTAAACATGGTAAACACTAACAGAGAAATGCAGGACAGGACAGATAGCTCAGTGGATTGAAGTACCTACAAGCAGGCTCAGGGGCCAGGGTTCCATCCAGGGGCCTGCTGTGACGCTCCACCCCTGAGGTGCACTGAGATGGCAATTGAGACTGGGCTTGGTGGCACATACCTGTAACCCCAGCCCTTGGGAGGCTATAAACAGGTGGATCACTATGAGTCTGATCTAGTAGTGAGTGAGACCTGAACACCCTGTAGACCCTTCCCTAAAAGAAAATTAAAAAAACAGAAAAATGCAATAAGAAATTGAATATTACTTTAAATTTTGTTCCCCAGAAACTGATGAACATGAATACATACATGACTGAGTGTGGAAGCTGTTTAATTTGTATTTACTTTGTGTATCCCAGTCCCTAGGTGTTTAGGGCATGAGTGTGTCAACCGAACACTGAATATTTCAAGATGCATATGTTATACAATACTGCATAACCTCAAAAGGCAAATCAAATACTTTTTTAGGAGTTCAAAAGAATGAGTTATTTATTCCAGTTCCAGAGAAAGTCTAATTATTATTCAGTGCAAATACAAACTTGAAAAGTTAGGGCGAATATGTTCTTTTCTCACTTTATTAGATATGTATTTTTGCATTATAGCTTCCTTTTTAATGTGTATTCACTTGAAAGTATGAAGAATATACCACATAATACCATGAAAGTAATGGAAGAGGAATCTTAGTTTATGAAATGTAACATTTCAAACACTGAAATACCCATATAGTCTTAATATTCTTTCTGATACCTTAAGCCCTAGGACAATGCTCAGTCTTTTTCTTTGCCCATTGAATCATAGTTTTACATTGCATTTTTGTGTGCATATCATGCTTCCTTCTTTATTACATTTAAGCATTTTCTTATCTATTTAATATCATACAAGTAATGATTTCCTTTTCTTTTCACTCAAAATAGCATACATGGGATTTCTTCGGCTTTATTTTTTTTTTAATTTTAGGGAAGGGTCTACAGGATGTTCAGTGTCTCACTACTAAACCTGTTTACAGCCTCCCAAGAGCCAGGATTACAGGTGTGTGCAACCATGCCCAGTCTCAATTGCAGTCTCAGCATGCCCTGGGGGATGGGCTGGCACAGCAGGTCTAGGCATTGAACCCCAGGCCACTGGAGCCTGCTTGTAGATACTTCAATTTGCTGAGCTATTTGGCTGGCCCTTCTTCAGGTTTGTACAAGTTCTCCTCAAAAAAATATTTTAAATTGTTCCTCATTATCATATCTAACTGTGTACTGAACATTTTGTTCACTTTTATTCCTGTTTCCTGATAGATTTGCACAAGAGTTTCTCTAGACTAGGAACTATTTGTTCAAAGGTATGCACCTGTGCACTTTAGTAAGCAATGCCAAAATGTTGCTAAAAGGATTCGGATTTCTCTCCTCCCAGTCCTTCATGAGAGAGCTCATTTTCTCCTTCCTACCTACTGATGTTGTCTTGTCTTGTGTTTCATTTTACACTTCAGCAAGTAAGATGAGTGTGAAGCTGTATTTCATTGTGCTTCACTCTGAAGTATTATCACTGTGTTGCAAAATCTACTTTTCCTAAGCTTTTTGTTCTACTGGCACTACTGCAGAGACCCCCCCAATGACAACACCTCCAATTATTAATACCTAATGTAGGCAAAGTTTTATTCTATTGTGCAAAGTTGTTTTCCTCATTTTAGGATTTACCAGTCCAAGAAGTGGAGGGAGGAAAGAAGAAAGGCTAGAAAGCTGTGACATTGGAATCTAATTGCACTTTTTCCCACATGAACCACTATTGTAGCTGTCCTTGTTAAGTGTTCTGCCTAATGTGTGGTACATGAGCTCCCATGCAACCATCTTTTTGTCTGTCCTCCCAGCTCAGCTCTACTAGGCTTAGACCCATCTACATCATCATGTGCTTTTCAAATTGCTATTGCCTTATATGGTTTTCAAATATATAGAGTGGCAACTTGTCTCATTCTTCTTGAATAACATCTCATTTTTTCTCTTCCATATTAATGTTGGAATCAGCCTTCTAATTATTGAGGTTAGAATTACCCTAAGACTAAATTAGAATTTGAGAAGATATGTCTTATTTATTTATTTATTTATTTATTCGTTTAGCAGAACCAGGGATGGAACTCAGAACCTTGCATTTGCCAGGCAGGCACTTGTGGCCCTGAGCAAAGTCTTCAGCCCCAGATATGCCATATTTAAAAGAGTAATAAATCCTTAATTTAGGGTAATGATCTAAGATTTGCATACTTGCAAATCCATAGGATGAAATGGAAAGCTCCAGGATGATACTATTGAGAGGTGGGGTGATTGGTATACTTATAAAAGAAACCAAAGGCAGTTACTTTTACTCTTCCAGCATTGAATGAAACAAAGCTGAAAGGCCCCTAATTTGTGGCGAAAAAAGTTCCACTTATCTTAGAGGCCCAAGCTTCAGAACTGTAAGCAAAATGGTATTGTTACTTATAAGTTGGAGAAATTCTCATTCTAAATGTTTTGTTATAGTAGCATAAATGGACTAAAATAGTTTTCAAATTTCTGGTGAAGACTAACACAAATAATGTGATTTGAAATTAAAATGTTTATCTGGACAATGATGATACAGAGGAATACTAGTCAGTGCTGAAAAGTAACACTGCTAAACTGTCTTACTAAATGTTCTATTTTTTGTTTTTTTGTTTTCTATGCAAAAATTATCATGAGATTTTTATTATTTCCATTCTCATCATTTATGTATTCTTATTACTCTGAGAACTCTTTGTGATATTTTATAAAATATTTAATAAGTTACATAATTAAATATTCATATTATATTGTAAATATCAGCAATAAAATAATTCTCAAGTCTCCAGTTATAAAGACTTGTTCTGTGGATGGACGTGGAATTTCATCAGAATAATCATATGATACTTGTCATTGATATGGTGAATTATATTAACACAATTTTCATTGTTGGATCAAATATATTTCTAAAATAAATTCTACGTCATAATATACATTATATTTTAAAAATTATTTTGTGACTTATTTTGCTAGTATTTTATTAACAAGTTTTATAATTATTTTTAAAAATAAATTGGTTTCAGAGCTGGGAAGATACAAAGTTGTGAGTTCAAACCCCAGTCCCGCAAAAAAAATAAAATAAAATAAATTGGTTTCTTTCAGAAACAATGTTTGTCTATCTTTGGCTTGAAATTGCTTAAATTTTCTGTACATAGTTGAGTCAACATTTAACCAGCCCTGAAACCATGTTTATAATAATCTAAGTAATAAAAATTTAGTAATAAAAAAGCCTCATATAATAAATAAGAAAAATTAGTCAAAAATTATAAAAGAAAAAAATAATTAAGTATTAATGGATCCTTTCAACAGATCAGCAGAAACTAGAATTACGGTTTATGTAAGACATAGTGTGTATATGGATATATATTTTCCCTTCCTTCTTTGTTTTCCTCTCCTCCCAGAAATCATTCTTTTTTTTTTTTTTTTTTTTTTTTGTCTTTTTGAGACAGGGTCTCGCTATGCAGTTGAGGCTGGCCTTGAGCTCACTTTTGTAGCCCAGGCTGGTCTCGAACTCTCACCAATCCTCCTGCCTCAGCCTCCCGAGTGCTGGGATTACAGGCGTGAGCCACCACGCCCGGCTCATTCTTAAAGTGATAAGTGTCCTTGCTGTTCACATAAGGGGAGGACTATAACCTCAAGGCTCTATTTAGGACAACAGGGATTTTTCTTCCTTTGAATCACAGCTTATTCATTGCTCCTTGTGTCACCTGCTATTAACTCACAAATTTTTGAGTCTCTGGTTTCATCACTTATCATGCACTTTCTCTTTCATTTTTCTGTATTTCTCTTACTGCTTTGTTTATTCAGGTCAACAATCTTTATAAATAAGATTATTATACTACATAGAGCACTTATGTGTTCTTGACAATATGTATGTTATCTCAAACAAAAATGCACTAACTTGAACATGTAGTTACCAGGTGAGATATAATTTCTTACTGCTATTACTACACAATTCAAAGGTGAAAACTCTGGAAGCTCAATTAAGAATTGGGATGTAGGCTTCGTTTTCATAGATTTAAACCGCAGTTATTGCTTCCAACTTGATCTATGTGATATTATTTGACACATTTGTACCATGATAGAGATTAGATTATTTAAATTTCTGTATATGGTTGTGCCAACATTCAAGTGACCCTGAAACCATGTTTATAATAATCTAAGTAATAAAATTTAGCAATATAAAAAATACATCACAAAAGATGGTAACAAAATTTTTGGATACACAGATTATAGAAATAATGAACTCTAAAAATAACAGAAAAAGCATCATCAATTAATAAACAATGTCCAACTTTCCAAATAATTAATAATAAATTAATAAATATTAATTTCTGGCTTAACAGTTTTCAAAACTATGAGCACTTTAAAAAAATTTTTTTATAAATTTATCAGTTTTAATTAAACTCTTGAGGGATGGTCAAATAACTCAGTGGATTAAAGCACCTGCAAGCAGGTGTAGGGGCCACAAGTTCAACTCCAGGCCTGCCATGCCTGTCCAGACCTTAGGGTGAGCTTAGACAGCAATTGAGACTGGGCATGGTGGCATGTGCCTGTAATCCCAGCTCTTGGGAAACTGTAAACAGGCGGATAACTATGAGTCTGATCTAGTAGTCAGATAATGAACACCCTGTAGACACTCCCCCCCCCAAAAAAAAAGATAAAATAAAAATAAACCCTTGTTAGGGTTCAGTACCTGGCTTGGCCTGCCAACGCCGGCCCTGCTCTTGAGCACGCTATGCTGGCGATGGAGTGTGGGCGTGGTGGCGTGTGCCTGTAATCCCAGCACTTGGGAGGTACAAGCAGGAGGATCACTACGAGTCAGTAGTGAAACCCTGTACAAAAAAAGAAGGAAAGAAAGAAAGAAAGAAAGAAAGGAAGGAAGGAAGGAAGGAAGGAAGGAAGGAAGGAAGGAAGGAAGGAAGGAAGGAAAGAAAGAAAGAAAGAAAGAAAGAAAGAAAGAAAGAAAGGAAGGAAGGAAAGAAACCAACCAATAAATAAATAAATAAGCCCTCGGGGCCTGGTGGGATGGCCCAGTGGTCTAAAACACCTGCTTGAGGAAGCTTGGGTGGCTTCAGGGACCGTGGTTAGATCCCCGGCAGCCCTGCCCTCGGGGCGGGCTGAGCCGGCCATAAAAATTAGTGAATAAACAAAGAAAGGTTCTGAAACAAGAAAAATAAATAAATAAATAAGCCCTTGTTACATGACATGTATGTATGTGTATATGTATATATATATATATATATATATATATATATATATATATATATATATATTCATTTTAAGGAATAGTCTACAAGGTGTGCAGGGTCTCGCTACTAGACTATACTCATAGTGATCCGTCTAATTACTGCCTTCCAAGAGCTACGATTACAGGCGGGTGCCACCATGCCCAATCTCAATTGCCATCTCAGCTCGCCCTAAGGGCAGGTCAGGCATGGAAGGCCCAGGGATGGAACCTCCGGCCCCTGAGCCTGCTTGCAGGTGCTTTAATCCACTGAGCTATTTGACTTCTTACATGATTTAAAGAGGTCATACATCAGTTACACTATCCTAAAGTCATGCAATATTTTCATCTATATTGTTTTAAATACAACAGTAGTAATGATGGCAATATTTTTTGACAGAAATGATTTGATTAAAAATTATATCTCTTATTCATTTCATGTCATTTAAAGTGTTAAGATGAACAAATTTTATTGCGAATTTTCAGGGTTTCTTGAGCATTGTCTTTTGTAATGAATGTTTTGTGATTTACAATGAACAATTCTGTTGTAATTAGTCTGCCAGACTGAGAACTGTTATTAAAAATTAATTTCATTGTAATCAAAATTTATTGATTTAAGTCGAGGGTGATAACCTGAGAATATCTGTCATTCCACACTTCAAATATTTTTACAATAACAACAAGCTTTATTCTGCTTTAATTTTTAAAATAAGGGTTTCCATAGCCCAGAGGTTTTGGCAGGTAGCATAACGAACTCACATGCCTGAGATTTGAATTTGGAAGTAACTTTGGAATTAACCTTCCACGGGCCAAGAGAGACTGTAAATGGAAAGATTTTGGCTTTGGTAGACAAAATTCTATTTATATCAGTGGTCAACACCTGCTACTGGATGAGCCACAGAGCAATACTGTTGTCAAAATTGGAGGGAACGATGCATGTAGTATTCCTAGTTCTAGGGTGTGTGCCAGGACTGCAAAACAATGAATGGAAAAAGCAAACAGGCAGAGAAAGATACTCACATTATGCAGGAGGTGGCAAGTCCTGTATACAAGAACATATGCACATACTCCTGCTGAGAGTTGGTATTTCCTATATATTTAAAACATCATGCCCAAGTTTGTTGTTTGACTTGATGTCTGAATTTATGAAAGTCCATGAACTAAATAATTTATGGGTAAAAAGAATTTAATGACTCTATAGCTTGAACTGGCTTTTTATCTCTTAACTCTTTCTTGAAATGTTGAAAATAAATCACAAAGTACAAACGTAAGCCATATAGTAAGAATAAATTACATGATTAAGAGATTAAGAACAGCACCCTATGACCTTCCCCTGTCCAGCCATATATCCAATGCCAAATGAAATGGTGATTCATTTCTCAACTGCTTATTTTCTGCAACAATGTACTAACTGAACTTTATGTATTAATTGTATATAGAGTCAAAATATTGTCCTGAATCATCACGCAGCTCTCATCTAACTATAGTTGTTGCTATTCTTGGTAAGAAAACTCAGCATCAGATAATATAATCAAGATGTAAAATAAGTAATCTTGTTTTTCTAGATTATATTGCTGTTCAGAAAGAACAAGGGGCCGGGGATATGGCTTAGTAGTATGAGCACCTGCCAGGCAAGCATGAAGACCTGAGTTTGATTTCCAGTAAACAAACAAGCAAACAAAACCCATGTTTTTTTTTTTTTTTCCCAGAAAATGCAGTTAGTTTTCAAGACTTAAATGTTTTAGAAAAGCAATAAAAATGTTGAGTGCTATAGAGCATAGTATGTGGGTAACATAATCAAAAGTTAAAGGACTGGAGGTATTCAAAGACCTTGCCTAGCATGCATGAGATCCTGGTTTTTATCCCAGTACTGCAAAAACAAAAAGATAGCATGAGGTTTTTGGAACAAATTTTTTGTACTTTTGCAAAACTAGGAAAACATATACTGCTTTGGAGTAAAAATAGTTAAATATCAGAGTATCAGCTTAAAAATAAAAAAAACTTCATAAATTCTTTATGAATCTCCATATATTTCATACTTCAAAAAAATAGTGCAGAAGTAGATTACCTGCGAGAGATCCTTCTATCCCCTTTCCTGCTGATCAAGCAGCACAGTGAATAGAGCTCTCTGCTGATGAGCTCAGATAATGATATTTGCATGTTTAATTAATTGGACGTTTATATTAAATTTATGTTCGACAAGACAGTTAAAAAGCTTGATTTAAATAAGTAGCAGATACACGATAGACTGCCAAGATTTCTATGACTACCTAGACTAGAAAAACAACATTGATATAACTCTGTATCATTCACTCTTCCACTCACTGGTAGAGCAGATGATTTCAACTCTGGTTAACACAGTGCATATTGGGATGGCATGGAGAAAAGCACAAGAGGGCATGCCAGGAAGAAGTATGTTAAAATGGTTTTTAGAAAACAAAGGGCGAAGTCTGATGAAAACTCTCCAAAACATAGGTGCTACCAGGATTTGACAGCATGTCCTACTGCCCACAAGTGTTAACCTTACTGCCAACAGTATCTGGCTCCCATGCCTCTGCATTTCAGGAAATATAGTTGTCATAGGTCACTTTTCAGATTAAATTAGTTTAATTTATCTAAAATAAATCTAAAAACAGTTCACAAGATGGACAAATTAATCTAATCAGTGGGGCATTACAAGTCTTCAGTTTCATCTGTTTGGTTCTCACAAGTAGTGACATAAACTTGGATGGTGTAGAAACTTAAAGACTTTTGATTAAAGAAGCCACCCTTGTAATTTTCCTAAAAGCAAGTGCATAGATCACTGAATAAATAATTGGAGGAAACTTATATCACTTTAATGAGATTTTTAACAGAACTGATCGGTGCCCATTACACTTCAGAATATTTATAGCATTTTAAAAAGTACCTAAACACTAATATAATGTCTTTCTTTTTGGTAATCAATACAAAGACCATTAAGGTAGTTTTCTTCAGTTGAGACAAATAGCAAGTCTGACACATTTAACAACAAAAATCTCAAAACACAGAAGCTTGTACTTAGTAAATAGTAACTACAGAAAATATTCAGTAAGTATGCTTTCTAAGTGAATGTACAAGGCTGTATTAAAATATAATTTTATCACTTTAAAAAATAATTTTAAAAGATTATTTTCTTAAATGTAACATTAAATCTTGGCCATCACCACAAGATTAACTTAAACGGTGAAAGTAGTTTTATAGAGTGAAGAAGAATATTTTAGAAATATTAAATATCTTTCTGTGAGGACAGTAAGGTTATATCGGAATAATGATAATGATCATATTATAACAATAATCAAAACTAGCAATGCTCAATTTCTTATCACTTGTTAGCCAATTGCATGTTTTTGTAGTATTAAATCATATGCATTACACAGCTTGCATCATTTTTTTGTGTGTATTTTAGTACAGGGTCTACAAGGTCTACAGGATCTATAGTGCCTACAGAGTCTCACTATTTAGATCTAACCATAGTGATTCGCCTGTTTTCAGGCCCACAGGGAATTATAGGCACGCACCACCATGCACAGTCTCAATGCGCCCCTGGGATGGAGCCCACAGGGCACGCCCAGGATCAAACCTCAGCTGTTGCATTCTGCTTAAGCAGGCACGTTAGTTCACTGAGCTATCTGTCTGGCCACAAATTGCATAAATTATTACACAGCTGACTTTTAATCCATTCAGATTTATGAAACGTTTGTAAAATAGCTACAAAAAATGAATGGTCTGAAGTAATGACAATACAGAAACAAAAATGAAGACTGAAAATTCTAAAACAAGAGACAACATAGAGATGAAAAGCATATTGTACATTGTGGTATTCAAACATGGCATTATTAAAATACCTTATCACTATTGTATACAAAAAAAAAGAAAAGCAAAGCAAGAAATAAGTAGGATTGATAATAAAGTATTTTTGACATATACTATTTCTAATAGGTTGTTCTACTGATCCCAATGAATAATTCACTTTTGCAAAAAACTTTCACAGGGAATACTATGTGAATATTTTGTAACAGTTGGATAGAAAATGAAAATATTGTGGATTTTTGATTTAAATAATCAGTTTCAGTTCTGAGTTTTGCATAGAAAGACAATGGCCTTGTCTGTACCAACACCATCTGACCATCAGTTTAAACACTGTTGCCAGAACAAATGGATTTCATTAATCTGTAAATAGACAGTTTCAAAGAAGTATCATATTTGTTAGTAAGAACAGACACAGTGAACACTTCTTAAAAGGTGATCAAAATTGTCTTTGTGTGTTTTGGTGTGTGTGTGTGTGTGTGTGTGTGTGTGTGTGTGTGTGTGTGTGCATGCATCCATAGTTTCTTATTATTTTTCCTTTTTCAGTGATGCTCATCAAATGATTGAAAGCACACTAGAAATCTGTTGTGTTCCCAGATTGAAGGAAGAACAAGGTCATCAGGACTGTGGTAATTCAAACAAGCATGCATTGGCTATTTACTATGTAAGAGGGAGTAAGTTACCCATCTGGCATAAGCTGGTAGAAACATTTTAATTTCTTTCACAGTGAACCAATTATCACTTTGTATTGCTGTGGGACTGCACATTTTAAAGAAATTATTTATAAACTTAAACAAATATAACAGTAAAAGCTATGTAAAATAAAAATGAAGAAGGAAGCATTTACAAATCAGTCATATAATAGTTTTCTCTGTGCCAAGATCAAGAAACTTATAGTCATACAATTAGAATTCTAGAAACTCTGCTCTCTTGATACCTCTTTTCACCCTCACAATCCTTCATTCCTCCCCTGAAAACTAAGCACTGAATATCTATTTCATTCTAGTCAATTTTTCTTTTTATTATTTTTTCTCATTAACTTTATTGAAAATTAATAAGTATGTAGCATATGACAAATTTTAGACAAATATTAAAATGTTAAAGATATAAGATATAGACAGAGTGAATTGTAGAGAAATATTTCTGAAATGAATACATACCATGAGATAAATAGTTTGTACATTATAAATAAGTTATAAACTTAAATGAATATACCAATAAAAACTATGTAAAATAAACATGAAGAAAGCATTTAGTCATATAATAGTTAACTGTGTAAAACTCAAGAAACTTATATTCATACAATTAGAATTCTTAAATTAGAAAGGGATAGGCAACAATTATTTAAAGATTTGAAACTTCTCAATTTAGTTGAAATTATAGCACATTTTCAAAAAAAAAAAAAGAAACCTTTCACACAAGAAATTTAAATAAAATCATACTAAGATATCAAAAAACATAATTTGTGAAAACTAATTGTAAAGGAAAACAATCATTAAAGCATATATATATATATATATATATTTAAAGAATAAGATTAAATATCATCTTATTCCACATTAGAAAAACAAAGAGCAAGTGTGTAAGCAACTAGACTAATTCAAAGGACTGAAAGAGAAAAAAAGGCATATTTGTGTGTAAAAGACAAAGATGAAGTAATATAAAGTCAATCGAAAGTGGAAATATATTCTTTTAAAGTTTCTAATACTAGGAGAAAATACCATATCATGTTTTGTAAGTAGATTGGAATGGTCATACATTTGTCATTCCAGTATTTATGTTATATTTTATTCTTAGAGATTCTTTACTATCATAGTCAATTTTTAGTTGTAGTAGTTAATGATTAAACATAATAGAAAATTTTTTTCTGATGTCAGTTCACCACACATTTCCAAATTTATACAACACTTGGAAATACAGAAAATGAAAAGTAATAATAAAGTTGAAAACATGGAGAAGCTTCCATCTATAATTAATAAAAAAAGCAGAAATGTGAAACTATCAGTTGAATAATATAAAAGACTGACCAATTCTGTCTATATTTGAAAAGAATTTCTAATGATTTTATAAGGGTCCACAGAGTGAAAATCTGTGAAAAGCATGAACAGAAGTGAGCGTATGCTACCTTGCTGGGGAAGCTCGCCCCATGTTTATTGCAGTCAGCCCCAGTGTCTTTATGCTTGCATTCTCCCATTTTCCCCTGTCTACATTTTGGACACATGTGCCTATCTGGGCTATATCGTTTGCATGTATCTAACCTGAGCCAAAGGAAGGAAACAAAGAGTGCCCTGACTTTTTTCTGAATCCAACTTTGTTCCACTATATAACCAGGAAACAAGAGAACACAAATATTTAAACTTGTGAACCAAACTCCCAGGTAAATTCAGAGATGAAAGTGTTATTTCCTTCTTATTTTACCAAAATTTAAACTGAAGGGTGTTTTTAAGCCGCAATTTGTTGCAAGCCTGTAATCCCAGTATTTAGGGAAACAGAAGCAGGAAGCTCTACATTTTGAATCCTGCTTTGGGATAGAGGAAGATTCTGCTCCAAGCAAACAGACAAGCAAAAGTGAACAAATATAAATGAAGAAGCCTGGCTATTGATCAGAGGTGCAGAACAACTAGTTTGTAAATATCAGCTGCAACAGCAAAAGTCAGAATCTCCACCCTGGCTCATTTCTTTGTCTGCACTTTAAAGACTAGAAGTAATGAATACATTGATCAGGAATTCTTGTTTATTAATAATCTGTTAGGATGGAAGATTACTTGGATATTTTATTTTTGTATTTTTTCTTATAATACTCTATTTTTAATTTTTTTAATATAATTTTATTTTGTTCTGAAAAGTGTTTGTTTCTGCTATTTGTTTTTGCTTTTACTCTTCAAAATAAAATAAAATTGACCATGCAAAAAACTTTAACTGACACCTAAAATCATAAAATTTTTATATATTAGTATATCATGTAATTTCCAGTTCATGTATGAATTATATGATATTTAAATCATGTTAAACATATTCATATCTTGAAATACCTTTCTTCATGACAAAAGCATTCACAATCCTTTTTTACTAGATTTTTAAAATACAAAGTGTGTTTTTGTGATTTACACGGAAGACAAAAGGCAGTATTCTACCTCAGCTGCTCCTAACTGATTATATTTTAGTAAGCTTTGGTCAGCCTTTTCCTTTCCTATGCCTTTCTCATCTCTGTCTCTGACAAATATTCTATTCTCAACTTATATGAGATTACAGTTTTCTGGATTCTACATGAATGAGCTCTTTTGGCCCTGGTTTATCTTACCCACCATGATAGTTTCCATTTTTATCCAAGTTGTTAAAAGTGACAAGACTTTGGGTTTTTTCCCAGTTTTCCGTGTGAATATGTGCCATGATTTCATTTCGTTTACATTTATATCCAGCAGTGGGTTTGATGGACCTAAAAGTAATTCTATTTTTAACTTTCTGAGGGACACCCATCATTTTCCCCAATAGTTAGACTAATTTATCTTGCCACCACCTGTGTGTAACTGCTCTGTTTTCTCCATCTCCTCATGGGACATCTTATCCTTTGCTGCTTTGCTAATAGCTATTCTTTGCCAGCTAATATCTCAATGTGATTTTTGAGGTGGTGTTTCATTGTAACTTTGACTTTGGACCTTGATGACTACTTGGGCAATTGTTTTCTCATACATGTGTTCACCATCTGGATGTCTTCTTTGAGAAATGTGTGTTTAGATCTACTGCCTTTTCATTTTATTTTTGCCTTTTGATTTCATTTATTTTTCTAGGTGCTCATGCTAGCTAGACAATATGATGTTTGCACATGTGGGTCCGATTTACTTCACTTACAAATACAGACCCTAGTTGCATTCATTAATCTACAATAGCCTCAAAATTATCTTTTTTATGTCTGAGTAATACTCCATTGTGTAAAAATACCACATCCTTTTTTAATGAAATTACACAGGTTTTATTAAGTACTTGAAATACTGAGATCAAAAGTCACAAACAGAGTACAGTTACCTACAAGAGTGTATTGCAGCTAAGAAACCTAGCTCAGTTGTTAGAGGAACAACCCACAGTGACAATTTCTCTGCTATGAAGGTGCCAGGAAAGCCAGCAAATTGAACAACAAAATTGTTTTTCTTTTTTTTTTTTCATAGCAGCAATATGTATTTTGATATAACTGGACAAGCTATCCAAGGACAAGCTACTGCCCTTTAAAAACTGAGTCATTTAGGTTTTTGTTTTGAGTTTTGGGAGTCTATTATATGTTTTTAAATCAACACATTGAGAGATGTACATATTGCACATATCTTCTGACATTGCATAGGTTGTCTCTCCACTGTGGTATTTCTTTGCAATATAGATGCTATTTTATTTGATAGAATTTCATTTACCTATTTTTGCTTTTGTTGTGTTAGTTTTTGAGGATATTGTCTAAAATATATTTGTTCATTTCAGTGTCCTAAAGTACTGAATCTTACATTTTCTATCAATATATTCCCAGTTTAAAAATAATTAAGCCTTTATTCCATTATTAGTTGATTTTTGTAACTGGTGAAAGAAGTGTTTAGCTTCACTTCTTTATCTGGATATCCAATTTCCCAACACCATATACTGAAAATAATATCCTTTGTCTAGTGCATTTTCTTAGCTCCTATATCAAAAACCAGTTGGCTGTACATGCAGGGGATAATGCCTAGGCCTTCTCTTTTCTTTTTCTAGCTTCTCTGTGTCTGCTTCTATGTTGGTACCAGTAGCAGAGCTTTGCAGTGGGGTTGGAAAAGCAGTGGTGCATTATCTCTGCTTGGCTATTTTAGCAAGGTACATGCTTTGCAAATCACTACCGATCCCCCTCCTCAATATTATAAAACTTATTAATTTATACATTTATATCATCTATCTATCTATCCTAAGTATGCCTTTTGATCTTAAATCCTCAACTTAAGAATTGTAGCAATTGTACATCTACATAATTTTTTCAGCTATCTGGACCTATTATTATTTCTATGAAGCTTCATTAAGCCTCAGGAATTCAACTCATCTCATAAGACTAATGGAACTCAAACTTATGCTAAAAAAATTGGCTGCAAAATTTTAATTTTATTTTAATATTAATAACACTCATATATGAAAAAGTAAGTGAATGGGAAATCAGATATTCAAAATCATTTTCTTCTCATGGCTACTTTTATATTACCTCTTGTCATATTGAGTCTGAAAAGAATTATACAAATCTAGGATATACAACTGTGACAGATGATAAGACCAGCAGCCTAGAAAATGCAGGTAAGGCATCCTTGGAGAGGACGATTACAACTGGACTCTAAAATTATTCATCCATGAGGGATCTGTTAACATTTCATCATATCATAGAAATTCATACAAAAAATATTGTCAGATACAAAAGTTACATTTTTGTTATATAGGTCTAGCTTTATCTTTGTCTTACTCATCCAGGAGAAAAGACTAACCATAAGGTATAAAAAGGAAACCCACATTAATATGCTGAGCTATAAAAGGCTCAAATCAACAACATCTGACATTGCCTGTTCTTCCGAAAACCCACTATTATTATGGACTATTGGAGTACATAAGGTTATTTTGTTGAATTCATGCACCTACAATGTTTAATGCCAATAGAACACCCATCTCTGATAAAACAAAACAAAGAAGGGCTATATAAATGAAGGACCATTTTTTAGTGAAAAAAAAAAGATTCTGTATATACAAAACATTTAGGATAAACATACAACTACTTTCTCTTGTAGTTTACTGAGAAGAAAGATTTGTACTAATATTGTTGCGACAATATATCATGTCTATATCTTATATCCTGAATAGCTGCTATGAAGACAACAATATATAATGTATGAATTATTGTAACTGTCCTACTAACCTGATTTGAAACTGTCTCATCACTATTTGTTTCTCACTAAAATTAATAAAAATAAGAACTAACAAAGAGATAATTACATGTTCTACATTTTGTTTTCAAGAAGGCGCTTATTAACATCCATGCTGTCTTACTTAGACATAAATTTTCAGATACAATTTCTACAAAACTAAAATAATTTTAATTATAAAAAGATGCAGGCCTTATATGGACATACTATGCCAAATTTTTTTCAATGAAACTGAGATAGACTTGCCTGTATAGTTAGAATTCAGGGGCTGAGTTGATGAATTAGATGGGAGGAGACAATCATACTCTTCCCAAAGTGTGGCATACCACCACCGAACATGAGTTCTCACACAGTGTTTAGAAGATACTAATCCACAGTGTGAGACCAGAATCCTTGTGGCGACTTTAGGCTATCAATGTGTCCTGAGATGTCTGTAGAACTTGCTGATGAGAAAGTTGAAACTAAGTGATATGCAATAACTCAGAAAAATAATCTATTATCAAGTGATCAGAGTGGGTCATAAGCCACTTTCACAGGTTTACAATACTAGGGCAAAAAAGATCAAGAAAAATCATGAAGAAAGGGGGCAAGAGGAGCACCAGGGTTGTGATTTAATTACATGATCTTATTAAACAAACTTGGGCTACATGAACATAGGGAGAAAAATAAGATTATTTTCATGATATATCTTTGATTATTCATGAAATAATGCTAACAATGATGATGACATAAATATTCACACTGATACTGAAAGTAGTAGTAGAACATTAGAAAGGAGAAAACTTATTTTCAGGATGTTTAAGTTATTTAGAGACTTGTATTTCCCCAAAGTGTAAAGTAATTTTAAAAGCTAAAATAGTGATTGTGCACACAGGTAGCCATAGTCTTCAGCTGGAAAGCAAGAGAGGTATGGTAACTGGAAGCGACTATGTGAGTTTATGTACAGGAAACAATTTGTGTTGTTCAAAATACCACAGAAATGCAAAGAGTTAGTAAGCCCCACTAACTGACAGACATCTTCAATATAATTCCAACAAAATTGATCACTTATGATTACAGATCCAAATTAACCTCTAAAGAAAGTCTATTGCTGAACTGCAGGTCCAAAGGTTAGGGGTTATGGGGCCACAGAGATAGCTTCACCAGTGAAGCATCTGCCTGGCAAGCTCAAGGACCTGGGTTCCATCCCTGGTACCACTTGCCAAGCTAGCCACTGAAACCAGGCGTGATGGTACAGGCCTGTGATCCCAGTGCTCAGGAGGCTGAGATAGGAGAATCACTATGAGTCTGAGGTGAACAGTGAGACCTTGTACCAAATAAATAAATGAATAAAGAAACAGATTTAAAAAAATACAAAGATTAGGGGTTGCATTGAAAGGAGTGGCTGAAAAAATAAATAATATATTTATTAGTTACTTATTTTGTTGTATTAGTTACATAGTTGGAAACTCCCAGTTCAGTGAGAATGAAAACAATTAATTCAATTTCATTGCTGATACCTCTACCCTGACTGTATTCCTAAAATGACAAGATTATGATTGTTGCCTCATGCAGACTCTAAAAGGAAGAAAAATGATTTTCTAATGACATATGTTTGGTTTTTTGGTTTTTTTTTTTTTTTTCACTTCACAGAGGTCAGGCAAAGAAGAGTGATGATCAAGTAACACCCTAACTCACCTAAAGCTCAGACAGTACATGAATAGATTCATCAAAGCTGAATCAGTAACTGACATTTGTGCAAAACATGCAATTAATCCAAAGGTCTCTAGCTTCACAAGATAAATAACTGTCAGGAAGCCACCTTTTACCAAAAGAAAGTGTCTTGTGAAAACAAAAGAATTTGCAGTCTGTTACAAAAGACAAAATGAAACAAACATGTTTCTAAAAGATGTGTCTCATATTCTGTGATTTTTATATAAACTTTAAACTCTACAAATTTATCAGGAGAAAATATTATATGCTAAAAATCAGCAAACATAACATGTAAACATGTAAGTCATGTTAGAATTTTTTTCAAACTATCACTTAGAAAAATAATTTGACTTATACAAAATGACACTTTCACTTATATTAAAAATGTAATTTTTAAGAGCCGGCCAAATAGTTCAGTGGATTAAAGCACCTGCAAGCAGGTGCCATGGCCTGGGTTCCATTCCCAGGTGCCTGCTATATCAGCCCTGCCCCCAGGGCATGCTGAGACAGCAATTGTGACTGGCCATGGTGGCTCATACCTGTAATCCCAGCACTTGGGAGGCTGTAAACAGGTAGATCACTACAAGTCCGATCTAGTAGTGAGACCCTGAACACACTTGTAGACCCCTCTCTAAAATACAAAAAAAACAAAACAAACAAAAATGTTCTTATAAAGTACAATGTTGATATTATACCTTTCAAAGCTTTACATGTCTTTTCCCCATTATATTATAAGAACCTTATGGAATGCTGTATAGTAGCTTAACTGTTGAAGTTCTCCTTCACTTCAAAGATACAGAGACGGAAAGTAAATGGGATATCCCCTTTATATAAGAGGGGGGTTGGATCTGCAGTACACGGGGGAAAGAGAGAGAGAGACAAAGACAGAGAG
>PVJA010011673.1:0-54040 GCA_004027025.1 Myocastor coypus | reverse complement strand
GGCTCAGCTCCCAGCGGTGGGGTTTGGGCTGGGCTGGGACAGGAAGTTAGTCGCAGGAACGCAGAGACGGGGCAGAGGGGCGCAGGGGCTTACCCGCAGCGGGTGCGCAGGCTCAGCTCCCAGCGGTGGGGTTTGGGCTGGGCTCACAAGATAATCCTTGATCATGTAAATGTCTAAACTTTTTGTATTCACCAAAATGACATCCCTTTGTGAGGATGAGCCAGCTATTTTGCCTTATTCATGTGAAAGTCAGTGTTTCTTACTACCATTACCTCATTTTTCATGAGAAAAGTTAATCTTAGTTCTACAACTGAAGAAAGGTCAAAAGTACACGGAGCTCTATTGAAATTCATATTTACCCTCTCATTAAATTCAGTGCAAAATTCAGCCTCAACACTTACTTAAATTTTGGCTATATTCTCTTCATCCACTGCAGGCATGGTTAGTGAGATAAAAATAACCAGTGTCATAATAATGTTAGCAGAAGCTGTGCCTTCTGAGATTTATAGACAGTGTGCTTGGGATTGAATATCAAGAAGTCTCACAAAACTAAGCATAAAATTACAGGATTAAGATTCTGAACAATACATTCGGACTCTAAGTTACTTGAGTAATATGCTTTGTGGTTGGATAGCTTTTATTTTTTTTAATCCTCTCTTCTCTTCCTATCCCTCTTCTTTTCCTTTATTTACCCTTCTTTTTTTTTAAGTCTTTCTTTTCCTGCACCATCATCCAGAGCAGTCATCAATAATGTAATTTGCAGTTGCCTAGAGATCATAAACTAATATCAGTAATGGTACTGGAAGCTGCACACTAGAATAGATTATCAATGTATTAAGAGAAAAGAAATGGCACATTTAGCACTTATTTGGTGCAAGACCAGACAGTTTGTAAGAAATACATTTTTCCATTCTGCACAGAAGTCTTCAGAGAAGTTAAGTTGTTTAACAAAACACAACAGGTTCACTGTGTTACACTAATCACAAATAATTTTGCCCCATCCTGAAAGCTGCAAGTTATTGATCATATCACTGAAGGCTCCATGGTCTCAGAGACCAGATAAACCAGTGAATGCAATCCTAAAATCTGTTGATAGAGGCAAACAAATTTCCAAGCAAGTTACAAAAATGGTACATTGAAAAGGCATAAAATACTTTGGATTTGGTTTAGGACAGGACTCTGAGTGGTGGGCTCCAAGGAATTGTGGGAAGCCATGTGCAAGTAGGGTTTCCTCTATCACTGAGTGAAAGCCCGGCAGTGTAGATTACTGTGCAATAGACGAGTTGGGTTTTCTGTATAGTCTACATAGTTTCGAAGGGACTTTTAAAAACTATGTTTTCATATTTTAATTCTCAGAAATCATGACAGCGGGGTAAGGAAAAGTTTTCACTTTCTTGAATAAAATGTTCAAATACAGAGAGTGTAATGACTTGGGCCAATTTCTCATGAGTTTGTGGATGATTATGTCTTTGTAACACGCAGTTCTCATCCTTAAGGCTGGGTGTTTAGTGGAAGCAGCATTTCTTGGACTTTGCTTGCTCTCTTTGAGAGAGCAAGAGAAGAGAGATGAGATATTGGCTGAGAGGCACTTTGAGAAGAATAAACATTTTCTTTTTTACTAAACAGAGTTCCTCATCTTTTTAATCTTCAATTTCCATAGAAGCTGCTTGGTCAGCAGCTGGCATATCTCTTGGCTGGTAATAAAAACCAGATCATAACTTTAATTAAAAGGCACATATGATGGAATATTACTCAGCTATAAAGAATGATAACCTGAAAGGTTTCATAGATAAGTGGATGTATCTTGAACACACACTCATAAGTGAAATAAACCTACATGTGTAAATATTGTATAGTCTCCTTAGTGTAAGAAAGCAAAAGAAGAAATAAAAATGGAAAGGTATAACACAGTCAAATGGAAATCAAGAACTTAAGGATTAAACGACAAAGAGACAACAAGCAGAAAATTTAAGAAACATGGCAGGGGCAAAACCATGCACTTATGTATACAGGATGAATTAGACAATGGTCCTAAGAATCTCCAACAGGTTTTTGACACTAAGGATAGCAATGTGTAAAACTAAAACCAACCTTAGAATGCTTGTGATTCTGGTCTTTTAGATGTCTGCTATTCTAATGTCATTTCAACTATCGCTATACTCTCTCAAGTAAATATTTGTTTAAAAAAGAAGTGGGGGGGGATAAAAGAGAATAAGAGACAAGGAAAAGTGCCATAAGATTGACCTGCTACAATTTTGTATATGGTTAGATTTCTAAATTTCTGTGTAAAAATGTGTAACTGTTTTTTTTAAATCACATTCTATAGGGATTTATTAGGATATCATTGATTGACGGAAAATACTAGTTCCATATTAAGTCCAAGGCATTTAATATTCAGAAAGACAGTGATGTTAAGCTCAAGTACCTATGTTATAGAGTAATAGTATCACTAAATTTCTCTCCTGGAGGGTTAACCACTTAAGTTTGCAGACCAAAAAATTACAGAAAAATAAGGGCTACAAGGATAGCCAATATTTGGCCCTAGCCCTTCAAAGTCACTGAGGACTCAGGACATAAGAGAACCTACACTGTAACATACTATAACTCAGTGGCGCCCCAAGTTTTGCGTTCAAGGAGATTTCAGGGCCACAGAGGAAAGGAATTGATGATATATAGAGTGCCTAAGGAGAGTCACCTAGAGAGAAAACATTCTCTCAGGCTTTCACAGAGAGCAAACTGGTCAAGCAATGGCCATGACTCATCCAGATGGCTGACACTGACAACAGTTGTACAAAGCACTGTACATGGTTCTAAAGTAAATCCTAAGGTGATTTGACTAACCTTGAGAGATACAAAAGTTACCTGTTTTGCTATACAGGTCTTGCTTTAACTTGATCTTAACCACCCAGAAGAAAAGCTTAACCATGAGGCATAAAAAGTAAAGCTGGATTAGTATCATGAGCTGTAAAAGGCTCAAGTGAATAGCTCCCGATATTGCCAGTTCTGCTGAATACTCACTACTATCATGGACTATTGGACTATACATACAACTAATTTCTTGTAGTTCAATGAGAAGTAATATTTGTACCAGTAGTGTTTAGAAAAGTTATCATTTTTGCATCTTGTACTTGGAGCAATTACTATGAAGACAACAATATGCATTATATTAATTATTCTGGCTGTCCTACTAATATGATTTGAAACTGTCTCATGATTATTTCTTATTAAAAGTAATACAATTTTTAAAAAGGCACATATGTCAGTCTATTACCAGGTAAAGTGATTATCTTCTGGAAATTTTAAAATGTAGGTACAACACTGCTGAAGGAATATCGCTTTGTTAAGGATGCCGTGTGAATTACTTTATTTCACCTTACAGTTTGCCACAATGCACAGACAAGCAGCTGAAGTCCATTTTCACCATTTTTTGATGTAGAAGAGAAGGTCTGAAGTATTAATAATTTCTCAAAGTCATGCAATCTGATTTTGCGAGTCTAGAAATGAGACTCAAGTCTCCCGCTGTTTGAAACTCACGATCTTTCTAGGTTAGCTTGACCCTCTGTTATGTTCTAGCTCTCCTCTCCCCTCTGCTATTTGTAAATCTCAGACTCATTCACACTGATCTCTGACAGTTTCTAAGCTGCCTTGTGCTTTTTTGGCCTTTCTTTGGTCATGTTTTGTGGCCTGCACATGTGCTTATAGCTTCTCACTGCCTGTTAAAATCCAAGCAGTCCTTAAAGTAAAATTGAAATATCATCGCTTGAGGAACGGTTTTGAGAACACCAAAATTGGAAATGACTTTGTTCTTCTTTGGATTATAATAGATCTTGGTTGTATAATTTGACTGTCATTTATTGCTTATCATTGTTAATTTTTTTTGTGTCACTTTTTAATTTGTCCATTTAATTCAAGGATTTTGAGGTCAGACACTGTACCTATTTGATCCCATTTTGGTCATGAGCATAGTGCGGAGTAGACATTCTGGGCAGCCTCAATGAGTAGACCCTTCTCAGAAAAGAAACACATGTGACCAATAAATACATGAAAAAAATGCTTGATATCTGACCCCTGGAGAAATACAAATTAAAGCAACAACAAAGCTCCTTTTTAATCCCAAAAGAAAGGCTATCATCAAGAAATCAAATATAGATGTTCCCCATTTAATGACTGAATTCCATTCCTGTGATGAGGTCATTAAATAAATTAGTCACTAAATGAAGAATTGCATATAGTATGTACATTACAATACTCAGAATAATGAAATGGTCCAGCCAGATGTCTGCTTTTATTTGCATCACTCCTACACGCAGTACTGTACACCATAGGACATAATGCCACAGTGCTGTACTGTGTGCAATGCTCAACAAAGATTATAGTGTGGCTCTGTAGAAAAAGCCACCATAGAGTCACACAACATGCACTGCAAGTCTGAGGAGTGGGTGGCAAATCTGGACAGTGTAAGTCTGAGCAGTTGTTAAATATGTAAGTTACTGAGTGAGGAATACTTGTAAGAACAAATTTAAGTTCAGCTTCTCCACTGCTTGTACAAGTACCTAACTCCACACTTGAAGGAAGAGAGGCTTATTTTAGGTTAGTTTCAGAGGTTTCAGGCCAAGGTCAGATGGAGAAATATCATGGCTGAAGTGTGTGGGAAAGCGAAGCTGCTCTGTTTATGCCAGAAAAGGAGCAGAGACCAGGCACAGTATGCAAGGTCAGCCTCCACCACCCGCCCCAACACCCCCAGCCACATGCTTCATGATTCTCTCAGGCATTTCTCAAGCCAACTGAGTTCCCAATGAAGACACAGTCACAGATATTCATATTGCACTAAAGTGAATTCCAGATCTCTTCCTGTCAAAACAATCACAAAGGCACCCAGCCTGGTCTGATGAACTTTTATGGGATCTTTGAAAATCTTTCTAGCGCAAATGAAAGGCATGAATATTTTAGAGTTTGTGACACAGAGATTGCAAACCTATAAAGGTAAGGCTGAGAATTAACTTTTCTGCATACAAATACAATAAATTCCCTTCTTTCTCCCCGTCACCACCTATCATGTGATATACACTATATGGCTAATGTGTGCTCACCAGGAGAGGCATAGAAAATGGATGCTTTGTAAGTGCTTTACGGACTGCTACATCTCTGGAAGACCTGAAATGCTCTCCAATTCCTTTTCTTTCTTTTAGTTTATTGTAGGACTGGAGGATAAACTCACTTTTGAGAGAACAGTGTAGGCAGATGGAATGAAGCCAGAGGTTCAATAACCAAAATGGAAAAGTGCCTGATTACTCGCAATTGGCCCTCAGATCTCTCAATCACATTTGATGACTTAGGACCTACTGCAGTTGGAACCTCAGTGTTTCCAAAGGTTAAAAGCTCTGATATCATTTAACTAAAACTTACAGCGTTTTAAAACTCGAGGAATACAAATCCTGAGCTTCATGTAATGTAGTAGCATTCAGCTATGAATTAAACTGAGGAAGCTAAGTTAAGGTCTCTGACTCTTAAGTAAAGCTAATTGTTATGCAGTAGTTTCACTGTAGTTTCTTTGTTGATGGAAATTTATTTTCTACCTATAATCTCATTTGATTTATTATAATTGAATGTCACAACTTATTTAGTAAAGTGGAAGTGAGTGATTGGCAAGATGGCTCAGTGGTCTAAGGCAAACTTAGGTAACTACAGGTCACCTAAGGTTCGGTCCCTCGTACCACATGCTGCACCAATCCTACACCTAAGGTAGTCTGAGACTGCCATAATATATAAAATACATACATACATACATACATACATACATACATACATACATACATAAAAAAATAAACTGGAAGTGAAACAAGAATACTTATTTTTAAGACCAAATTCTACGCAACATGATAGCTAAAATTCTCTAATGTGTTACTGTAGTGAAATTCTATGTGAATCTGTAGATTCCACAAAACAGATGTCTATATAGACCTTGACCCAGTGCAAAGTCTTGCTGTAGAGTAGAGGGTCTCCTTGTGAGGGTCCGGGGCCAGTACTACCCCCGTCCCTTGGAAGCCTGCTAGAAGTGCTGCCTCTTGAGCCCTACTCTGCTTCTGAGAGATGAACCCTGCTCTGCAGGGTATGCTCCAGTAATCTGAGCATTAATCAGCCCTCCACTGAATCAGCAACAGAGAATCCGAGGCCACTGCTCTACAGATGCCCCTCTGGGGGTAGGAGACAGGGCAGAAACGAGACACTAGATTTAAGTAGGATGAAGTTCGGCTATGTTCTTGTAAAATACTTGCTTCCTGTCTTAGTTACTCTTTACTCATTGCTGGGACAAATACCTGACACTCAAAATAAAGGAAGGAAGGAAAGGTTTATTTAGCTCACAGTTACAGGAGGTTTCAGTCCATATGCAGCTGACCCAAGGCTGAGTGGAACAGGGAAGAGAGCATCCAGTTCATGGGGGCGGAACAGCAACAAAATGGTGACAGAGGCAACCAACCAAAGGAGCAGAGAGCAACAGCTCTAGTCGTCTCCCTGTCTCTCTTTATATTCCTGTCAGGCTCTCTGCGTTAGGATATCCACCCTAGACCACACCCATAGTCCCAGCCCTACTCAAACCAATAATCCCATCAGTACTAAAACACATAATCCCAATGACTCATGAGTCAAGTCTCAATCTATAGAAGTCCCCACCCAATGACTACATGAGGCTTTGGTGGGACAACTAGACATAAACCATAACATTTCCCATTCCATATTAACCATTCAAGTATTTATGCTTAAGTGAAAACTAAAAACTGAAGGACAGAGGTTTTTGACTGAGAAAATTGAGTAAGTTATCTTGTGGCAATCAAAGGGATCTCTCTCAGCTGTGGTACTAGGTGATAACAAGTTTTGCATTCTTGTAGTCAGGTTCTCCTGGCTCTCATGCCCAATTCATGCTAAAGTGAGTCTTGACAATTTTTTTTTTTTTTATCTATTACACAGATCAATCAATACCAAGAAGCATTTTTTCATCAATATAGGAAAAAAGAAAACAAAGCCAAAAAAAATTAAAGGAAAATATACTATAACAAGTTAATGTAACTTAGGGTTTACAAGTGACCACAAAACAACTTGCACCTTTCAGAAAAAATTAAGAAAAATTATCTTTAGAAATAGAATAGATGAAACCTGAAACACTACCAAGTTAGGAAATGAGAATTGGTTTTTGAGCTTAAAAAGATTTGAAAACACAAACATTTCTGGAATATAAAGCTAAGGAAATCTTACAAGCTGTTGTGACAAAGCATAAGAAAAGATAAACAGAAAGCTGGGAAGCTCAGAGCACTGAAGCTGGAGGTTAACATCTGACTAACAAGGTATCCACAGAAGACAACTGAAGTTGTAAGATAAATACCCCAGGAGAAAAACAAAGAGCTGAAGTGTAAGCATCCTCACACTGAGTATAATCTTGGTAGCTGAGGAAGGTTCTGGATCCAATTTCCTAGGATACTGAGGTAAGCCTGTAGCTTCATTTCTCTAGTAACTATTTGGGTTAGGGTTATGCCTGTCGCCAAGTTCTGAACAAAGAGATGAGAAATATTCTTCAAGTGTGAGGGAAAACCACCATGCTATAAACCCTGAATTCCTAGCTCGTTGCTGCTGAGACATTGATATTGACTTACTTTCCACCAACAAAACTGCTTCAAAGAGCAGCAAAATGAACAAGCTCAGCAAGTAGCTTCTGCTTTTCTGGCAGAGGTATCTACATTCTAGTTGAGAACACATTTCTGCAAAAATAGCCTTGAGTGGGCTACTCTACATCCGCTGATGATGACTCTGAGAACTAATATCTGTTGATACGGAGCTTAAATTATCCAGAGTGGCTTCTTTTGCTTTCAAAAATGAACTCTTCTTTGTAAAATATTTTTGAGAAGGTGCTTGTCTCCAAAAAGTACATGGTTTGGACGCCGTACTGTGCATTTTGCTGTTCTATGGAAAGGATCAGTGAATGCTTAATTTGTTTCGTTTCCTGTTTTTAACTGTTTGCATTTTTTCTATTCTTAATTTTTTATGCATTTCTTTTTTTTTTCTACTTCCAATTTCACACACACTATGTATTACAATAAATACGGTGAAATTCATATTACTCTGTTAAGTGAAATCCTGTATCACTTGTAATTTTTTTCTGTTTTAATTCTAATTTGTACTGTCTTGAAGAAAACAAAGTACAAGTAAAGTGTGTCCACTTTCTTTACTGCTGGAAGCATGTGGAATACCCATGACACTGCGGGGAGCTGGTCAGTGGAAAGTGCTCACGGTGTTAAAAATATGATCAGATCATTGATAACATTGCCGAAATCAGAAAACTGCTGACTCAACAACACGGAAAGTAAGGGGCCACCCTTTCTAAGAATTTCGGAATAGGGTGGGGAGATAATAAAAGAAAAAGTTGAAAAACAGAGCTAAGATGCTATATATATGTACTAACTTCTCACAACAAATGTCATCATTCTGTACTGCAAACATCTATTTACTAAAAAACATTTTTTTCTTAAAAGGTAGAGTTTAGTTTTCATTTTAGGCATCTAAGAAGTGACTACAGTAGGGTGCCATCCACTTGAGGAAGAGATCATCAAACCCCACAGTGCATAGCATGAGAAAAACAATTACGTTGGATATAAAAACCACATATTCTGCCGGGCGTGGTGGCGCACGCCTGTAATCCTAGCACTCAGGAGGCTGAGGCAGGAGGATTGGTGCGAGTTCGAGACCAGCCTGGGCTACAAAAGTGAGCTCAGGACCAGCCTCAACTGCATAGCGAGACCCTGTCTCAAAAAGACAAAAAAAAAAAAAAAAAAAAACCCACATATTCTTCATGCATTCATCTGTCCATGGACATGCAGGCCATTTTTCAGCTGTGAATCTTGGGGATGTATTAAGGTGTAGGGATGTGATGTGTATGTCTGATGACCTTCAGGATGCAGACATAATTATCACCATTGGAATGTCTATAAACTTGGCACAGCAAGATTTAATCCACATTTATAGCAAATTATGCATGCACATTTCTTTTTAACATATTCAGTACAGGGTCTCACTACACAGCCTGGACTCATATGATCCTCCTGTTTCCAGCCTCCCCAATTCTGGGGATACAGGTGTGCACCGCTGCTAGGACTTAGCGGTTAGCTCAGTGCACCCAGGGACAGGCTTGGTGTGCCATGTGCTGTCGGAAATGGAACCCTGGCTTCTCTGCTTGCCTAAGCAGGCACTTAGTGTGCTGAGCAATCTCCCTGGACCTGTACATATACATTTTAATTTAAAATTTACTTCTCAAGAATCCTCAGAGTCAATATCTGGAAGAGAAGCCAAAATTGATTATTGGCCTAATATGATTGAAGCGTATGAATTACAGTTACATGAATTGTCTTCCTGAAAGCCTTATGACAACTGTCAGAGTTACTGCTGAGAAGGCGTGCAGCCTTTAGTAGCAATGCTTGGACTACTGCAGTGGAGACAGCATATGGCCACAGGACCGGAAGGCAGACTTTATGGCACATCTGGGAACCAGGTGATACCTGGGGCTCATTTGACTTTGAGGCAAGTTTTCTCAAAGATTTCACAAATTGTGATGAGCTCTTCTTCAGTGATTTCACTCGAACAAAGATGAAGTAATCATTGATACCTTTATACATGATGCGAATGTGTGATACAGAAACAAGTTATTGGGAACATGAAATTATTGTTGGAATTTTTTGTAATGGTCCTGAGAAGTTTCTCACCGCTTCTTGTCCAGTGACCTTGTCTTGTGCTTTAATATTGCCAGTGGGATGGGTATAGCATCTTCACTATCATCACACAAACCTACAAAACTCTGGATGAGCCAGGCAGATAACTGTAGCCCCAGCTACTCAGCAGGCAGAGGCAGGATGATGACTGCAGCCCAGGAGTCCAGCCTCAGGCAACATAGAAAATCCCATCTCAAAAAATAATGTCAATTATGAAATTATGTGAATTTGCAATTGCAAACATAATGGTGCAGTTGTACAAAGCCATCTGGCCTTCCATTAGTGCAAATAGGGGAAAGGTGATGTCACTATTAAATATTATAACTATTATCAAACTTGTAAGATCCAACGTGACAATGGCCTTGTATTTTATTGACAAAAAATATAATCTCAAACTTAGGATCCAAACCCAGGTTTTAATAAACCCAAGGACCATTTATTTTCTGATATTCTGCTCTCCTTCCTGGGAAATTCCTTCGCAACCAAAAAGCACTGTATAAACAAGGTCATGTGGGTGATTTTTACACCTCAGGGAGGCTTTCTTTCCTGGGCCTTTTCAGCATAAACTCCAAATGCAGTTTTTCCCAGAATGTTTTGGAGGGGCTTCAGGCCCTTGCTGGTCAGACCAGAGCTCTGAGGCCTCTCTCAGCAATATAACTACAGGTTTCTGAGATATCTCAAAGACTTGCTCAAAGGAAAGTATGTGAGAGAACAAGACAAAAGCCACATTCCCAAATGGCAAAAAACTGAACTTTAACCCGGACCCAACAATGGGTCTTTGAGTGAGCCCATGGTGTTTTCTGGGGAAGACAAGCTGCCCCCAAACCTTTGCAGTCTAGGAACACTTACCCTGGTTCAATGATGAGGGAGTCTGGGATCATAATTACTAACATTGTTCCACTCTGAAATTATATCCCTTTTCACCTTTTATGGCCTCATCTGTCATAAAATGTTCCCTTTTTCACACATAGCTTAATAGGAGCCGGAAGAGGAGCCATCTCTCAGATGACAGCCAGAAAGAACTTCGTTGTGTGGGATGAGATCTGATGGAGGTATTCCGCAATTTATGGCTTTAGAAAGTAGAAGCTAAGGTGAAGTGAAGATATTACAGCTTTTGGGAAACAATTTTTTTGGGGGTAAGTATTCCTGCCAGTTGATTTGTGTATGATGGATACTGTCCAAGTGGTAGAGATGAAAATAACTTCACTCAGATTGCCTTTTGGGGGTGAGGACTCAGCACATAGGACTTAGAATCTTTCGTATTTGGTAACAGAGGCACAGGAAGAAATATTCTGCTGCATGTTCAAGCTTTTTTATGTGATGAAACAAAAACTTTCGTTCTTACTGAAACCCTTGCAGAAGGTTCAGTTTCTCATTAGTCGGTGTAGCACATACATGAAGAAAAACAAAGAGAGATCGATCTGCAGCTTCAAAGGATTCTGGATAACTGATTTTTCTCAGTGGAACAAAAGATTAAGAATCAGAATGGCCATAGCTTTTATTGGTAATAATCAGGGAAGCAGATGGGAGTCATGGCGGAGTGCAGGGAAAGGATATGCCATTTGCAGGCTTGGCTTGTTACAGGGCACAAAACACTCTTGCACCAGGCACAGAAGCTCCCTAGGTAGTGGCTCAAAAAATAGTTTTGGAACTCGAGCACCTTTGATCCTGAGAAGGTATATTTTGTTTTGAATCTCATGGCCTCAGAAGAGAGATGTTATCTCATGTCTTAGCCTGGACTTTCACAGGGTCTTGCTCGAGCCTCCATTCCAGCTGTGAGTGTGTAGTGGGTGGTGGCGATGGCAGCAATTTTGACCTGCTTTTCTGTAATGAAGCAAGTCAGTGTCTCGGCCAGACTTAGCCACATTCTTGTGAACTAATTAAAGGAACATTTACCTCTATATTGCTGACTCTGCATGTACACCAAATAGGGCTGGGGTAAAGGTCAGGTAAAGATGGAAGCAAGGAGCTTTATTTCTCAGGGGAATGTGGCTTAGTGCTTCCCCACAGCTTTTAAGTAAAATCTCTGATTAATTGGTGTTTGCATTTGAGGAGAAACATATTTGTATAGAAATGACAGTACAAATATGTTCCCTGATTTTTAATAACCTAAAATATAGTAAGCTAGCATCTTATTAACTGTCTAAATTAGAGCCGTATTTAAGATCAAAATCCCCCAAGTTGCGGTTCACATCTGGCTACTGGAGATGACTGTTTTCGTTGTCTTTTGCCAAACTGGACAAGGTCACTGGATCATCACAGCAATAGACAATCTAGTGTCCAAGGTCAGCACCAGAGGGCTTCTTTGGCAGACAAGCTTCAGGATGCCTTCATGTGTCAAGGACAAATCTGAGTTCTCCCAGAGGGATATTCCCTATCATGGCCACTCTTGAAGCTTTCAACAGGAGCAGGAGATTTACCTGTGGGGATTCTAATGGGCTTCTTTCCATTTCTGAGTGGCATCTCTATACATCCTCGTCAGTCTACTTTTCAATTTAATTCAGTGTAGAAAGCATTTCTATCTTGTGGTGCCCAGTGATGAAAAGGACAGATCCGTTCTCCTGTTCTTGACAACCATTCTGCTGTCACAGGACTCTGGCCAGTGGTGTTATACTTACCTTCACTTTTCCCCTAATATTTTCTCTGAGCTTGTTGCTGCTCTTCCATTATCTCTTGACATGGTGTGAGTAATAGAGATCTTGAGACATTAATTTGTAAATCATAAGTTTTAGGGTTTATATTATTAAGTATTTTTTAATTTTAGTATTTTATTTCTATGTATGTTTCTTATGTTTAAATTGAAAAGAAAGATATTTTAATGGACTCATAGAATTTACATGATGCTAAAGCTCACAGTTTATTAATGATGTTTCCTGCATTCATGTTAATCTTTTTTCTACTAATTATAGAATTGATTAATTGGGCTATATCTTGCATTTTGTAAAATAAGACTATGTATGAATGCTAGGCTAATGAATAAACCAGAGGGAGCAGTGGTTATTTAAACACCAAGAGCATTCTTTAAGACTGGGATTTGCAAGGAGTAGATTCATTACTTTTTCCCAACATCAATTGTGTTAGCTCATAAATAATTTAATATAAGTGAAGAACAGAGGAAAGTAGATATTGAAGAATGGTAAAATGGCTTTAGGTGTTATAGGCAAATTCTATGATCATCTAAGGAAAAGCATACTCACTATGATAAAGTACCTTTTTCCTTTTTTCTTTTCTTTTTTCATACCAAGGATTGAACTCAGGACCTTGTGCTTTCTAGGCAGGCACTTATGCTGCTGAGCTATCTCCCTAGCCTAATAGAATACCTTTAAACAAACACTGTTGAGTATCTTTCATCTTTTTTTTTAAACATAAGTATCATTTCTTATGTCTTATCTATTATTTTTATATTCTGTTTAGAATAAATTAAAAAATAAAAAAGGACAAGGGAAAAGTACAAGGTTTATAGAAAGAGTTAATGTTTAATTGTTTGATTAATCTTACACACCTCTATCTAGTAGTCTGAGCAACAGATTTGATGATAACAATATGTAATACAACCATTGTTAATTTCCAATTCTTGTTTTGAAATTCTGTACCATGTTTATCATCTAATGTTGCTTTGTTCTTGTCTTTGTTCTTATTTTTTCCTCCTTAAAATAAAAATTAAAAAATGCAAAAAAGCTTCTAAACTATTATTTTTCACTTTACAACAAGCAACAAGTCAAAATGCATTTCAATAAAATAATTAAATATGTTCAGTAGACTTCCACCATACTTTTTCCTGGCTTTGTTTAATTTACTGAAAAGAATACAAAATAGATGTAATTCATTCAAACCTAGAGAAACTTCAGCTTCTCATACCGGATGATCTACCTCAGGAGGATTCCAGCACTGATATACATCCCCGCTCTTTTTTCTAAGTTTTGGGATGGGTCTTGCTATGCTGCCCAGCAGGACTTGAACTTGTAACTCTTCTGCCTCAGCCTCTTGGTGCTTGGGTTATAGGGCTGTGCTACCATGCCTAGCTGAGAAGCTTCTATTTCAGCGGCTCTCAACCTGTGGGTCTTGACCCCAGTGGGAGTCCAATGACCAAAACACAGGGGTTACCTAAAGCCATTCTGAATCATACGTGTAGCAAAATTACAGTTTTGAAGTAGCCACCAAAATTATTTTTTGGTTTGAGGTCACTGCAACATGAGGAACTGTATTGCGGGGTCACCGCCTTGGAAAGCTTGAGAACCACTGATAAATGATTGAATCAGCAAGGGTTCCCTTTGAGCACAGTAGAGGTATGGAGGAGATAGGAAAAGTCATCCTTAAAATGATAGAGCTTCCTTCTTCTTGCCTTTGTCTGGTCCTTGGGTATGTTGAGGTCAAGCCAGTGAAGGTGAATGGAAAAGCTAAAGATTTCTATTAGAGTTGTTCAATTATTTGAAATGGAATGGTTTTATAAAGTCTCCTATCATTTTCAAAGGATGCTTACTTAGTGTTAATCTGAGGAATAAAGAGGGGGGAAAAAACTAGATCAAGGGGTGGTGGTGTATCCTTGAAAAACAGGACGGAAGACCTTTAACTCTTCCCAAGGGCATTCTTTACTTTTTTTCTTTTAATCATGAGCAGATTTGGAATTTACTCTAACAGAAGTCAAAGGATAATTTCTAATCTTCCATGTACACAAACTGAACTGTGTAATTAAACTGCACGTCCCCCGGATACTAAACTCTAACTTGGCTCAAACACAAATAGCTGTGCAAGGTAATTTTTATAAAATCTATTCAGCGCTTTCCTCCTGACCTTCTTCCCTCATCTGCTCCTACCAGGAAAAAAGAAAATAGTAAAATAATACAGATTTTTTTCTTTTCTGATGTATCAAAGTTAAAACAAAGTGTAGCTATCTTCTGAGTCCTATTAAATTTATAAAGCCTTGAGATGAAGTACTCAGAACTTGATTTTGCCCTTGTTTTCAAAGTTTGCTTTGAATTTTTCCCCTTTCCTTTCTACCACACTCAACTCCCTTAATTTAAAGATCCTTTTAGGAGTAAATTTCTCTTTCCCCACCAAATTATGTGTACTATGAGGACAAGCACAAGGACGGTTTTTATAGATCCATCCCCTCACCATATTCATAGCAGACAGCAGATAGATGATTATTGAATTAATAGAGAAGATGACGCAAACTCATGTGGCTTAAGGCAGATAGATAAGAGATAAAGAACAGGGCATAAACAGTCACTCATGATGAAGCTAAAATTAGCCAATGACCTCTGTCTCAGTGCACATTTCTAAGTCTTGTTGCTTTAGGGTTGATTGTCAAGGCCACCAGGCCATAGCCCTACCCTTGTAGTGACAATGGGTCTTCCCTAAGATCCGAGTGTTCCCAGGAGCCATCATTCAGAAGATAGGCGAGACACATGGCAGACACAGTGGGCGGAAGAGCCAAGGGGTACCTCTGCTTCTTCATCTTTATCCTTACTCTTACCAAGAGGCCAGCACTGGCCCTGCAGTGGGAGCTTGCTCAAAGGAAAAGGAAAGTGCCCCAAGTGCCGGCTGGTGACAGTAGTGATACCCACTGTAACCATGACGAGCCTAACAGATGTTCTGAAGTTGACAGGGACCAAGTGGAATGGTGTGGACAGGACCTACCCACAGCTCCCATTGGGGAAGGCTGATGGCCTCTCTTTGAGAATAATGAGGAAGCTGGTTTCTGGGTATAGAGTTTAGAACCCAGTGAGAAAGAACGTCTCCTGGGAGATAGCACAGGGAACATTCATTCTGTGGAGGGAATACTCAGGTGGGGAACTGTTAGGGCTTCCCTTCTGCAGCGATGGCGCAGGTCTATAAGTGATAGAGTCAAAGCGTTGCTCTGTTTCCCAAGGGCACAGGGTTTCAGTGGCTCAGGTGCACCTGGTTGGCACAGAAGTCAAGTCAGGCACTGGGTATGGGTGATAGCAACAGTGGGCATCGATTACTCAGATGCGCAGGAGTGCCTGAGTTTCACAGGTCCTTTGCGTTCATTAATCTTCAGCTTGAGAATCTCAAGATGCGCTGCTTCCTTAACTTTCACCACATTAGGACCATTTCCTTTTGAACAAACTTGTTATTGGTCCATTGGGCCTCATTTTCTTTAATGGAAAAATTTCTTCACACATGATTTGAGTTTCTGTATTCCCTGTACATGCCAAGAATTAAGCTATCCGTTTAAAACTTGCTATTTAGGGTTCTCTTCACCATGATTTTTCTTTAGGTAAAATGTTGACTGGGCTGGTGGGTATCTTTCTCTTAAGACTGATGATGGTGCAGTAGAATATATTCCAGTGCATGGATGGCTCCGTTTCCAGTTTGCAGATCCCAAAGTAATTCACCAAGAGCAGGAAGTTACTCATGTGTGGAATACTTGGCTTTAAAAGTCCATCTGGCTTATGGTGGCAGGAATAATGCAGCAGCCTCTCCATTGTCCCCTGATCTCCTATTCTTGGAGAGGCCGTGCCACTTAATTTCAGAAATGGAAAGATCTTGACTCACTGCCAACTATCAGCTTTCAGGGCACGTTTTTAATAGTTCAATTTACATCTCCTTCCAAAGGCCAGGGTTTTGTGGAAAGGTTTATGGCCTCCGTGCTCTAGGTTTTCTGGTAAAACAAATGAAGCTGCAATAAAAAATACATCTGCACAGCTTTGGATGCTGTAGTACTGTTTGATTCAATTTTTAAAAGAGTAAAATACAGCAGGAACTCGAAATTTCTTAGCATGTTGACTTTTATATTGATTCTAAATCAATACTGATTTCTTGCTCTCATTCTCTTGCTAAGTATGTTTATTTCTTATTTAGTCTTTATTATTTTTCTGGTGTGGGTTCTATGTTTTTTGGTGGGATGAGATAGTTATCTCAGTCTGTCATTTAAATATCCACAAGAAAATCTTGTGCTGCTCTGTGGAATTATACATGGCAGAACACTGAGGAAAGGACAGACTCTATTCTTAGCTTCTAAAATCTTGGTGCTTTCTTGATGATGGTTTTCATAAGTCTAGTAAATTTATGTAGAAAATTCAAAAATTCATTACACTTAAAATTTAGTAGATAGGAGAAATGAAAGCCATATTTATTTTTTGTTTGTTTGTTTATGACTCTGCTTTTGTATGTAGTGCTCCACCTCTGGGGCACAAACTCCCTGAATCACATTGCTGATTGCGTTTTTCAAAATCCCTCCACACTCTTATACTCTCACCAAACTGAATCACTTCCTTTTCCTTAAATATTTTTGGTTACCTGCTCTGTACACTTTTCAGCCCTTTCTATTGGTTCTAGCTCCATTGTCCAGAGCAGCTTCACTACGCTGCATCGAAAGCATCTCTGTCCTGAAGCACAACTTCCCACTGTGGCTGCACGCAACCTCCCTTGTCCCCCCACGGTATCATACTTGGCCATTTTTTTTGTTCCATTCTGGGTCTATCCATGTCTGTCTGTCTGTCTGTGTGTCTGTCACCCATCTGTTCATCCATCCATCCGTCCGTCCGTCCGTCCATCCGTCCGTCCGTCTGTCCGTCCATCCATCCATCCATCCATCCATCCATCCATCCATCCATCTGTCTATCCATCTTATCATTATCTTCTATTTTCACCATTTCAACTTTTCTAGTATTTCTCAATTCCTTACCTCTGATTTCATTTTCTTGCCTCTTATCATACCAGCACATCTTACTTGTAATAGCTATTCATTATGGATAACATTTATGGATAAAATCTTTGTAGCTCAATGTTGCATGTTGCATTACAGATTTTTTTTTTACTTCTTAATACTTTTAAAATCCATAACAAGAAATTCATAGCTACTTTACTTTTTTTCTTTCAGATGCTTATCTTTTAAATCACTGTCATGGTATGAAACATGTGTGTACTGGACTAGAAATAATTAAGATTAATGATACACAGTGAAAGTAGAAAAATACTATTTATTTTATTCCCTTCATGGGAAGAGCAGAAAGCATATCATCTTACATGTGCATTATCAAAGACCTCAGTTTTATTCTGTTTTCAACATGAATGAGGTAACTGTTCCCTGCTATTGAGTGAAGTACTTTTTAAAAATCTTCATAGTCACAAGTCATATTCTATGTTTATTGGCACTTAACAGGAATAACATGTCTCTTTGTAGCAGGTATGGATTATTCTTTCATTTTCATTTTTCTTTTTCACCAACATAGAACTGTTTCCAGTTACCTGTGGCATAATCACATACCATTTCATCCTGAAAGGAACTCAGAGGTTCTAAAAGCGAACTCACACCACTTGGTCAGAGGCTTAGAGTGACAGCTGGCAGGATGTCACGGTAGTGTGGATCTCATGAATGTGAGGAAGAAAAGGGTTGTCACAAAAGGCAGCTTCTCTTACAAGTGCATTGCACACTTATCATTGAACGCCTGCAGTCTTTCTGTAGGAAATTTTAGTTGCAGTTTACATAACTTTAAAAGCAAATTGAATGCTATGATTTGGGGATTTTCTATGTATTTTGAAAAAGTAGATTTATGCAGATTGCATCAACCCCATTAAAGATGCATGAACACATTGGTGGATTGCTGCAGTGGAGGTCCTTATGCTGCACTCTGAGAGGATGACGCCAAAGAACTGAGAGGCTTTAATCTGAGGTAATGGGCCCTGTGCTGGGGGCAAGGTAAGAAAGACCATCTTATGAGAAAAGAGCTTTAGATAGCTTGAATACAGCTGGGTCAGGAGGCGGCAATGGAAACCCAAATAGACCAGTCTGGGCAACTGAAGCAAGATTCTGTTCCATGCCACGCCACGCCACACCATGCCACTCCACCCCACTCCACTCGACGCCACTCCACCCCACTCCACCCCGCTCCACTCCACTCCATTCCACTCAATTGGAGGGAAGCACCCCAGCTAGTATTACATGAGGCAGCCCATCCTGTGATATTAGAAGCAGCACTACTTGCTTCCAAATTTCTGGAGAAGTGTAATGTTCCCTGTTGGCACAGACAAGACCTTTTAGATATTGAGTAGGTTGCAGTGGACAGTCAAGATTAAAAAAAATTTAAAATATACTAGGCTGCCAAGTACCTAGTAAAATATGTATTACTAGCATCTCTCTAGAAAAAAAGACACCTACAGGCTGGCAAAATAGCTCAGGGGATTAAAATGCCTGCAAACAGACACAGGGACCAGGGGTTTGATCCCCCAGGCCTGCCATACTGGCCCTGCCCCTGGGGTGCACTGAGAAGGCAATTGAGACTGGGCATGGTGGTGCACACCTACAATCCCAGCTCTTGGGAGGCTGCAGATAGGTGGATCACTATGAGTCCAATCTAGTAGTGAGACCCTCAACATCCTGTAAACCCTTCCCTAAAATACAAAAAAAAAAAAAAAAAAAAGGAAAGAAAATAGAGACCTAAATGTATGGTAAAACAAATTCTCTAGGGGCTCAGAAGTTTTCTTTTTCTTTTCTAACTGATAGTTAAGTATATTTCAATGTTGTTCTTTATTCAGTCATATAAATTAATATGTATTGAACTTTCTTTGTGTTTTTTGGTGCTAGAGATATAAGCATGAATAAGACAAAGCATCTCATTTTTCTCTAGAAGAGCTTACATTTAGAAGTATGGCAAGCTTGTATGAAAGAACCTGGGTCTTCACCCTACCTGTAATATATGCTTTGACTCCAGAGTTTGAATTTCTCTGCCTAGAAAGATAGCCCATTTCTGTACACCCTTACTCTATATCAGTCATGTGACTTATGTTGACCAATAGCACCTTGGCAGATGCGAATCTCTGAAGCTTGAACAGTTTTTTGTGCTTCCTTGCATCTGTGCGCACCTGTACCTTCAGTTGTGAGACTATGCTAGGCTTAGCCTTCTAGATAATAGATAGGAAGAACGTTTGGAAGTGACAGTCCCAGGTCAGCCATCCAGCATGCAGATGAGCCCAGCTGAACTCAAGAAGGACTGCATAGTCTAAATCACTGACTCAAGGACTACACAAAAGTTGATAGTTTTAAATCCCTGGGTTTTGAAGGGGTTTCTTCTACAAGGTTATCATGGCAAAATATAGTTGATAAGGAAGATATAGATAAGTAAGTGATCATAACTTAAAGTGATGAATATGATAAAATGCACACATGAGTAGTTTTTTCTTCTGGGAAGGTGAAGTACTATAGTAGTGTGGTCCTTTTGTTGATCTCATCTGAAGTCTCAGACATTCAGTGTAAAAAAAACGTAAGAAAACTTGGAAAGGTGAAATAAGACACCAGTAGATGACACACTCATGACCTGAAGTATATAGTAATTTTCTTTCTGTCTTGTACATATACCTTTTGGCTGTTATATATCCCAGATGCAAAGCTAGTAACCCAGAGCCTGCTCTCTAAGCAACTGTGCAGAAAAGAGATAGCTTAGATGCTCTGCTTTAGACAACAGAAAATACTAGGATGGTATCAAAACATCCAAAAGCAAATTAAAATGTTTAATTGAAAATGGGTGTAAGGTGCTAGGAAAGTTGCTACTGGCAAATACATTCTGAGGTATTTTGCTCTTTGAAGATAGCGCCATAGGTGATTTTGTCTGGGAGAATCCGGACCAATCAAGGGAATGGAGTAAAACACTGCAGATGGGTAGACAGCCTGAGGATGAGTCTGCAGGGAAGCATGGGGATGCATTCCTAAGAATTCTTGTGCTACTGCCTTGGCTTTGATCGCTCTGCTGCAACCATCCGTGTATCTGCGGAACAGGCGCGTCTGAGACACAAGTATCATCATTTGTTGAAACTTCCTTTCTATTTACCAGAAAAAAGGCACAAGTGTGCTGTAGTTCAGCAGTGGTGACAGTGATGCTGTTGAACGGTCCCCATTTTTATCCAAGTCTTCTTTGCTTTTAGTGTTTATGTTATCAACGGTCATATGAAAGGCACATTTGAATATGCTATGCCTCAGTTAATTATAATATAATTCATTTATCCAAAAGATGGAAGAGGGGAAGACCATCTAATTTCATGGTACGTAAAAATATTTTACAAAGAAGAGTTCATTTTTGAAAGCAAAAGAAGCCACTCTGGATAATTTAAGCTCCGTATCAACAGATATTAGTTCTCAGAGTCATCATCAGCGGATGTAGAGTAGCCCACTCAAGGCTATTTTTGCAGAAATGTGTTCTCAACTAGAACGTAGATACCTCTGCCAGAAAAGCAGAAGCTACTTGCTGAGCTTGTTCATTTTGCTGCTCTTTGAAGCAGTTTTGTTGGTGGAAAGTAAGTCAATATCAATGTCTCAGCAGCAACGAGCTAGGAATTCAGGGTTTATAGCATGGTGGTTTTCCCTCACACTTGAAGAATATTTAGTGCTTTGCCCTTTAACTAAGTAAGCCTTATTAGATTTTGCTAGTACCATTTTAGTTTACCATCTAAGACATTATGCTACTTTTTCCACAAGGACTATGAGACTTATCTGTAACAAAAGTAGTGGAAAACACTGTCTATATTTTCACTGCTGATGCTGTGTTCTCTATGTCTTTAGGCACCTTTGGACACTTTAATTAGAACCTAAAGGCGAGAAAGATGTATATGCTTTAGAGTAATCATCTTACTATAGCTGCTACTTTTACAGCTAACACACAATAAAGATACAGTATTATTAGATTCCGTAGCTAAAACCATACATGTATTGCCGCATTTAATCATCATGATAATTTTGAGAGAAAGATACTAGGTATGATTGAAAAATGCCATGAAATTAAGAAAAAATTCTTTATATACATTAGATAGAAGTCCTTTGTCTGAGGGATAGTTGCCTAAAATTTTTTCTCCAATTTGTGAGTTTTCTTTTTATTCTGTTGGTGATTTCTTTTGACATGTAAAAACTTTTCAATATAGTGAGTTTCTAGTTGTTGATTCTTTGAAGATTTCTACTGTTCTATCAAAAGGAACAGTCAGTACTTTAATTTCTTTCTCTTCTTTTAATTTATTTGACCAATTTTGCATACTTGTATCTGATAATCTGAACAACTAATTTGAAGACAACAATATGCAATATAACAACCATTATTGAATTCCTATCATTTGGTTCAGTGAAATTCCGTAGTTTCATTTTTTTTGACTTTTAGTCTCTCTCAAGTAAATGGTTGGTTTACAAGAAAACAAAAAAGAGTATTAAATGAGGGTAAGAGACTATGAAAATGTCATAGGATTGACCAACTACAATTTTGTATATACTTAGATTCCTAGATGTGTAAAAATGTGCAACTGCTTTTATCACATGCTATAGAGATTTATTAGAATATCAATGATTGATAAAAAATACCAATTTCAAGTTAAGTCTAAAATGTTTGATACTCAGAAAGACAGTGATGTCATGCTCAGGTACCTATGTTATAGAATAATAGTATCACTGAGATTTTCTTCTGGAGGGTTATGAATGTAAGTTCACAGAGCAAAAATTAGAGAAAAAGAAGAGCTACAAAGATAGCCAATATTTTGGCCCTAGCCCTTCAAGATCAGTGAGGACTCAGGACATAAGAGAATCTGTGCTATAACATCCTATAATTCAGTGGTTTCCCAAATTTTCTTTTTTTTTTGTCTTTTTGAGACAGGGTCTTGTTATGCAGTTCAGGCTGGCCTTGAGATCACTTTTGTATCCCAGGCTGGTCTTGAACTTGCACCGATCCTCCTGCCTCAGCCTCCCGAGTGCTGGGATTACAGGCGTGCGCCACCACACCCAGCTCCAAATTTTCTGTTCAAGGGGATTACGGGGCTACAGAGGAAAGGGATTAATGATGTATGTAGTGTGCCAAAGGAGAGTCACCTAGAGACAAACCATTCTCTCAGGCTTTCACAGAGAGCAAACTGGTCAAGCAATGGCCAGACAGCTGACACTGACAACAGTTCTACAAAGCACTGTACATGGTTCCAAAGTAAATCCTGAGGCAATTTGACTGACCTTGAGAGATACAAAAGTTATCTGTTTTGCTATACAGGTCTTGCTTAAAATTGCCCTTAACCACCCAGCAGAAAAGTTTAACCATAAGACATAAAATGTAAAGCTAGATTAGAATACTGAGCTGTAAAAGGCTTAAATCAATAGCTTCCAACATTGCTAGTTTTACCAATAACCCACTGCGATTATCGAACATTGGATTATGTATACAACTAAGTTTGATGAGAAGAAATTTTGTTGTACCAATAATGATTTGAAACATTATAACATCAACACCCTGTGCTCTGTATAACTAATAGGACAACAGTATGCATTGTAACAAATACTGAAATGCACGACTAACATGTTTTGAAACTGTCACATTGTTATACATTGTTATTCCTTATTAAAAGTAATAAAAAAGAAAAATTACTATGAATACTTAAATAATTATAGTAAAGTACATTGCCATTAATCACTGTGAAAATCACTCTATTCCTTGTTTAAACCATGTTTATTTCATCATTGATTGCACTTTACGAAGCAGGTGTAAAAATTTTCTTTCATTGTGTTGTGGTGGCTGCCTCATGAGGGAGTGATTCAATATATTTGCTTGTCATGGTTACTTTGATTTTAGTGAAGAGCAAGAGGCTGTGCAGTGCCGGTGGAAGAGGACACATCCTGCCATTTTCACGAGGCTGCCTTTCTTTTGGATGTCACTTAGCAGCACTATTCACCATGCTTTCTTTTTAAATCCCATCTCATAAAGACACTCATGACAGAGGACTTCCACAGCTGCTTCCAAAGGTGGTAAGAATGATGAGATCAGCGTATTTGACTTGAAAGGGAAGATTTAGGGAGGATTCATAGAGATGTGTCTTTTACCATTATCATTTAAAAATTTTAAACATTCACCAGGTAGTTTGCTCTTCTTCCCTTGTACGTCCCTTACATAAGTCATCTTGTGGTTGTCATCTTCAGTTTCTGGGAATTTTCGGCAGATTTGTTAAAAATGATTAAAAGATCTCCCCTCCATGTGGCACATTGGCGGTGGTTTCAAGGGAAGAGAGTTGAGTGGAGCCGTACAAAGCTGCTGCTGCTGCTAAGTTAAGCTTCCTCGGACACAGGCTGAGGGAGAGACAAACTTGGTGTCACGGTAGGAAACTACCCTCCAGCAAACGTAACCTAGAATGAGCTCGTTAGCACATTCACCTTCTTCTCCCGGCAGTGATTCCCAGCATTCTTGGCGCTGTGGACCTGATGACGAATTTGGAAGTGAGTGCCCACGAGGACCCTGAAACTCAGAACTAAGTGAACATGTGGGCACTGGCTTGCTTGAATGATCCTCAACTCAATGACTTGACGCTTCATTTTGAACACTGGAGAGTACCCTGGCTTCACAGCCTGTTGTGTTTACTCATCCTTTTCTGGGGTGCTGGCTCTTGCTTGCCTCATGTGAGCTGGGCTAGATTTACCTGTCCCACACCTTGCTGCCACCTGGATGTCTTCTTTTGGGTTGGTTTCTAACTTGTTCATATAGGTCATACACATGTTTTCCTTTTTCATGCTCTGGATATCATGTACTTGTGGTGATATTCAACTCAGGAAGAAAATGCTCCTTCTATGTGGCTAGTATGCATGGTCTACTATGCAGAAAGTCTGCACTGCTTTATGACCAGGAGAGAATTGCTTCTGGCCCTTTTGCGTATCTGACTTGAATTTATCATCACTGTATTTGCAAGGAGGTTCTTATGATTCTGACAGCGCGGAATTCTTAGGATCCTATGTTGTTTTACTCTCACTGAGAAAGGTACATTCTCTGTAGGACTTTTGTAACAAAATTCACCAAAAATCCCAAAATATTCATTTGCTAGTCACATTTTATTTTTTTTAAATTTGGAAAGGAAACATCATAACCACAATTGATGATTGCCTATTTCTGGCTACAATGGCAGAACAGCATAAAGTTTTTGGAGATGGAAAAATGGTTCCATTGTCTGGACACATCAGAATAAGAAGAGTGTACATCTGTATTGGCACTAAGAACCCTGGCCCACAGGTGCTAAGCTATTATTCTATTAAAATCATGATGTTTTCATCTCCCAAATGCTGAAGATTTATGATACATGGAGGTTGTGCTCTATTAATGCTGTCTTATCTCCCCAGGAGTTTCTCACCCAGGTGTTCAAAAATGTCAATCTTTGAAATTTTAACAGCATTTTCAATGCCAGAGAGACAGCCCTTAGCTGAGGCATTGATCGGAACCTTTGAACAGGAAGGTCAGGTTGCTGGGGGAGGAAGCTCCACAGCAGGGACAGTAAGCAATGCAGAAGAGGATTTGTGAAAGTTCACTCTGAGTCATGGGCTGGTGCTATTCTCATAAAGTACAGAGATGAGTACCACAAAAACCTTGTAACTTGGTAACTTTGGACATTAGCTTTTCCAAAAGACGCTTGTCTTTTCAGATGTTTGCTGCTTCTTGGCATGGAAACAAACCTTCGCAATGCAGCAGGCAAGGTACAGTCCGGTAGCCAAGCATTTTTTGGGTGGATTTCAAGACAAAAGTCATTCTTGCCCTGCATGTTTAGAGGTGGAGATGCTTGGAAAGAAGAGACAAAAAGGAATTGAACAGAGTCTCTTCAGTTATCGAGGACTGTTAAGGGTATGAGGTTTTAGTTTCTGGGCTTTTTTTTTCCCCCCAAAATATCTTCCAGGCAATTCAGCGGTCCTCGTTAATTATTTCTTTGTTAAGAACTTTCATGAGCCTTTTTTTCCCCTGCGGATGACAAATGTTTTCTCCAGTGTATTTCTCATCAGGCGTGCTGTAATCCATACATTCCATCTGTACTGAACAGGACTAGATGAAAGATTCCATTTATGCATAGAGAAATCTTATAGGAGAAGATCAATTTCTGCATTCCATTTTTATCCTTGTAAAAACATGAATCTCTTCAGCCATCAATCCAAGAAACACTTTCGGTCTTACTGTTCCCAGGGGGCCCAAGCGAGGTTTTGTGTGAGGTCCCAATGTTAGGGAACTCAAGTGTGCAAAACATCCACAACTACAGGCAGCACGGAGCAGAGCAGAAGTGCCACCTGCATCTTCAGGTTGTCACCTCATGTTTGCATCCTTACATAGTGCCTTATCTAGCATGTGCATGTTGATCTGTGCGCAGTCGAATTTTCACAATTGGATGGGAGCCTGAGCTGGACAAGTGGGGTCTCGTCGTCAAGTGTGCTTAGATGCCCTTCAGTTAGGAGGAATCTGGCTGGTTCACCACACCCCGCCTAGTTCATTCTCAGCCCATGCAATCAGTATTCCTTTCATAATTTCAAATAGGCAGCCTTGAAGTGAAATGAGATCAATAGTAGAAAAAAGAAAGACATCAAGTGAGAAATTTAGCGTCAAAGAATAAAAATAGGTAACATTTATTGATTGCATAAAATATAGTTGGCCTGCTTAAAAAGAGCTCAGCTGTTTTTCTATAGTGTAGTTTTATTATGAAGTGTTATCCTTATTTTAAGATAAGAAATCAAAAGTTCATGAACAAAGTTAGTTAAGGCTAGCGGCAAATATGTAGCAGGGCCTGGTTTTCAACTTGAGATGGTCTGATTTTAGATTTCTAGGTGCACTACAGAACATTCTAAATAAATAATTGCATTATAAAACCAGTAGAAATAAAGGCTCCATTGCATCAAGATTTTATGTTAAATATAATCAGCAAGGCTGTGCGGCCACTATTCGTCACTTAATGCATTGTGCTAACGCCTGTACAGAGGGCAGACTGTGAATTACAGAGTTCTGAGTCTTAAGACCAAGCAGATTACTCTACAAGCACTGAAAGGATTGTTGGAGATCACTGAGTAGAATGAGAACTGAGTATACCATAAAATAGGTCAATATCAAAGGCCAAAGCCCAGGATTTACCAGGTGTTTAGCATCCTGCCGCAGCCCAGATGTGCAGAATCCTAGAACTCGGCAGCTGTGCAGCCTCCTGGGTCATCGCAGGTGGGTAGCATTCAGATTGTTACTGGTCTTTTTAAGCTTCATTGTTGCCACCTGCATAGCAGTTGCTTGTATTTATAACATGATTTATTGCTGGCAAACTGTTTCTCTCTAAGCAAACTCCTTCTTTGAATCTTGTGAGAATCAGGAGAATAATTAACTTAATTTTAGAGGTAAGAAATAAAGTCCAAAGAGGCTATGTGGCTTGTCCAAAGCCAGACAGATGCCAAGCAAAAGAGGACAATGTTAATTCTCTTGTAAAACCAAGCATTTTATACATTCCACAGGATCATAAGTGATATAAACAATAAAAGTGCTGTGCAATCTATGAAATCCAGTAACTATTTGCTGTCCTCCTTATCCCACATGGGAAAGTGAGACTTTCCTTGTGGAGAACCGTTGGTTTTTACCTTTGATCTGGAGACTTGCTGAGTTAGAAAATAAACACAGACTTAATGTAGGATAGTGTAGATTTGTAAATCATTTACAGTGATAATATTTTATGGTAATGGAGACATCTGAAACTTTCGATGTCCTGTCAAGTTTTAAAAATTTCCATGAAGCAAATATATTATTTGTAAAATAATCAAGAAGAAAAAAAAGAGGAGGAGAAGAAGAGGGGGAAAGAAGAAGAAAGGGGAAAGAATATGTGTCACCGAAGACCTTTAAAGGTATTTAGCTTTAACTTTATGAGGGCAAAAATGCTGATTTTATAGTATACAGAGATGTATTCTGAGAAAATAAGGACTCATGCAATGCCCGTAAGATGAAATGAAAAAAAAAATGTGATTGGACTAGAGGAAGTAATATCTAAAAAAATAAGAAAAGAAGGACAAAAAACTGTTAGAGCCAGAATCTTCTAAAAACTAAACACTTTATTTGCTCAGGCGCAGCGCTGAGCTTCCAAGCACTGCAACACTGACCAGTGCCATTACATTCTCCATCAGATGCAAACGTGTAAAGGACAGCAAGCCTTAATGAATGCAAGCGATCACACACAGTGTAGAGTGTCTCGCAAAGTTGATACCTGTATCCTCTTCCAGCTTGTTTTGGAAATTTTCAATTTTTGCTCGGCTGTTGCCGTCCCAATTTCTGGCAACCCCTAACTGGAGGAAGCTTCTTAGATCACAAGAAGAATGACAGTTAGAACCTCTCCATTAGGAGGGCCTTTGTCCTAAGATACAGTTTTCTTTTCCTCATTCCATTAAGGAGTGCATTACAGCAAGGTTAAAGGTTCTGAATGTTAAGTGCAATGTTTGCTTAGAGAAATAGTAGTTAACCTTCTAATATTTCATTTAAAGAATAATCTTTAGTTCATATATAATTAGTTTTTACTTTTATTTATTATTTTGTTCCATAGACCCTTTCCTGAGAAGTGAGTCTGAAGAACAGACCATGCCTGTCTAGTATTGTAGATGCATAATAATGTCTATGTCCTTGGGTCATCATGTGTCTCCCGTGCAGGTCCTTGGTTCCATTGGACCTGCTCTTAAGTATCCCAGTCACTCACAGTACTTTACATCTGCCTTTTTTCACAATCAAAATCCAAGCTGTTTCACAGAGTAGGAAAAACTGAGGCAGGTTCTAAAAGATGAAAATACACGTACGGAACCGTGGAGGAAGGTTGCTGAGAGAGGACAGAAAAGTGGGGAGCACCGAGGAATGCATTGCCTGAGGCCAGCAGCACCGAGTCTGTCCCTCTTGGAGGTTTTTGGAATGATGCGATGTGAATTTGCAAGAGCAAAGATCACAGAGGATGAGAAAACCTGTATGAAACCCTTGATCTCCCCATTGATGCCTCACAATTTAAAGTTTTACAATTTTTTTTTCTTTTTTCAGGCTCGTACTCAGGCTCAGAGTGATCTTCCTGTCTCAGCGTCCCCAGCGCTGAAATTATAGGCATGAGCCACCATGCCCGGTTTCAGTAGCTGGCACAGTGTGCGGGAAGTTCTGGGAATGGCACTTCACATGGTATTGGGAATCGAACCCCGGTTCTTGTGCTTGTCAGTCAAGCACACTGCCGAGCTATCTCCCTACACTACATCCCCGATTTAATAAGCAAGAGTTTAGAGTTTCAAAAAAACTTGGAGATGAACTCCAGGTTACCAGAGTGGGACCTTCTGAGCCACTAGTGTGTCATGTAAAGTGTGACTGAAGAAAAGGTAAATGCTTAAACTTTTAAAAAGTACCGTAGAAGACACACTCACGTAACTCTCTCACTTTGAACTCATGCATTCCATCGTTCTTGCACTCTTTGAAGTTTTGCTGTCCTCTCTCATGAGCGTCTCTGACACCTGTAATAAGAAATACAGTGACTGCTGCCGCCGAGCGCTGTCCAACATCGAGGGGCCTTATCAGCACACAACGCTCACCCACCTTATTCTCAGACCTGGCCCCATGAACCTTCTCTGCAGTCAGAGCGATCAGGAGGGATAATCGTTTTGAATTGATTCGGGATTGCAAGGCAGCCATGGCGTGTACCTAAAGATGCTTAGGAAAAAGGAGTCTGCTAGCAAAGGGTCAGAAACTGTATTCAAAGTGAGGAGAGTACTTTAAGGGGGTCAATTGAAGCATGTCTTTTAATGTAGTGAAAATTTAAAAATTTAAACATTCATCGTATTTTTTTTTTTTCTTTTTTTAATCGCACAGCATTGGTTTGGCGGTTGGGCCCACATAAGATTGAGATTGTGTTGAGGTTTCATTATTACATAACTGGACACTGGACAACTTTGGGGCATTTCTTATGGCCTGGGAACTTACGCTGTCATTTATAATGGTGTTTACCACCAGCAGTGTGCTAGCAAACATGTAGCAATGAACGCACTACAGGAAAACTGGAAGAGTATGGAACTGTCGAAGCACCTGCTGATCTCCTAGAGGCATCTCCTAGAGTGCTACCCCGCACACTGCAAGCTGCTATTGTGAGGTCACTAAACCCAGGGAGAGATGTAAACGACAAAGGAAGCCCACTGACTCTGAAGCATCTGTGCCCAGCGCGAGGTGTGGTGGGAGGGCTGCGGAGAGCTGAGCTGGTTCCATCGGATTGCAGGGGTGCAGTAATACCGTCAGCCATCTCCTGACGCTCCTGGTTTCCAGCAGAGGATCTCTTTCATAGTGTTGGGCTTCTCTTCCGTGACACCGCCTTGTGAATCGTGTATGTCGTGGGGCTGACGCTGGACTGATTAATGCTCCTCTCTAGCTGCTGCCCACACTCACTGAATGCACGCTTGTTATTCAGGAGTCACAGTTAAAATCATTTATCAAAGTCAAATTGCCTGAGAGTTTTCTCTCCAGTTGAATGGCGAAACTCTATTCTTCATGGCCTATGCTGCGGGATAGGATCAGCCCCAGGGACCTCCTCCATCTGGAGGGTCTCAATAGCGCTTGTAAGGAGAATTTGTCCCCACAGCCTGACAGTCCTCTAGATTTCTGCAGCCACTAAGTCCGGCGGTCTGTGAGGTGTTCCCGCGCATTTCTGGCAAGCCGGCCTTTGCAGTCACTGAGCCCCTCTTTCACGGGCTTGTACCTCAAATCAGGAGGCACGGTCTTTCCCAAACATCACTCCATGTGAATCAGGCTGGGGCTCTCAAGCGCTTTCTGCGCGTTCGTGAAGCTAAGCAGCTTTTCTTCAATTTTTCTTTTCATGAGCACATCTCGGCAGTGCGTAAGGATTTTATTCCTTGCGGAGCTGGTACCTGTATATAACACATCATATTTCTTTGTCATCCTCTTTTCCTTCTCTACCTTCCCCTCACTTGATGTCTTGGTCTCCCTCCAATTTGCAAGCAATCTATCACCTTTTCTCCCATTAAGTCCTATGTGTAGCAGCACAACCCATAATGGCTAATTCTTGAACACAGTCTATATGTCTATCAACAGACTGATGGATAGAGAAAATACCACATTTATACACAGTGGAGCACTACTCTGGCATAAAGAAGGATAGAGGAGTCATTTGTATGAAAATAGACCCACCTGGAGGCTACAATATTAAGCGAAATGAAACAGACATATAAGCTTAAATGTGGCATTGCTCCTTTTATATAAGAAATACAGGTCCCCTGGGTTTCTGTTGTATAGGAAGGCTATATTTGCAGAATTAAAATGCATTTAACTCATAGTGAAGATTGAAAACAAAAATGAAATTTGTCTCTTAGGTGTCATCTGGCTTCCCTGGGTGTCATTCGAGTGTCTATCTTCTGCATATGCTCAAAACTTTAATGAAGATTTTCTACTGTTAATCCTAGGGGTTTTTCCTCTGCTTGCTTCCAAACTGGGAGTGTTAATGATTTGCTAGGTGATGAAGGACAGTCCTAAGCTAATGAGGTCAAATAATTCATGCTGGCTGCGGCTCCCAACACGTAATTCTACTTGCCCCATACAATCTATATTGCTGGAAATATCTTCAAAAATTCTAAGAAATGAGTATAGCAGATAACCACAGGCCTTGTGGGGAAGGAGAGCATAGTGGATGGGTAGGCACTGCCGGAAGAGTGGGGCTGGGGGCACAGGTAGCTCCACAGTAGTGCAACAAAGGCATCAAACGGTGTGACAAATGGTTTTCGAATGTTGCCGACGGGTGGCAAGGTGTAGACTATGGTCCCTGAAATCTGTCAGAAACTTTCAAATTTAAAATGATTAGATTTGAGCTTCCTTAATAGATAAGGCTTAATGAATAGAGCATGGCTTATTATGTATATTTATAGGGAGGACTGTATTGGGCTAGAATTATGTACCAGGCTTTGAGTCCAGGGTGATTTTGTGTCACAGTTTCTTGGACAAAATACAACAATTATAGCAAACCATCATATGCCAACTTGGTGGCAATTATTCCTAGTTCAGGAGAGTTAGCAGACTGGAGAGTGCTTGGACCTGCTGTCTTTCATGGAGTCCCAAATTCTGTCCCAATAAATGGAAGTTTGTGCTTCACAAATGCCTGTTAGAGTCACTGATTGCTTTAGGCATTTTACGCCTTTGGACTTGCACATTTTATGAGTACGTTTTGGATTACAGTCACACCCTGTATATCTTACCTTATTCCCTTGATGCCTCTCAGATGATTCAGAGGAGAGGAGGCATTTATGACTGCTCAGTGGAGGTCCTGATGTCTTAATAGGGGCTATCTCCCAGTGCAGATTTCTCACACGGCAGCTTCGCTTGGTGATACCATCTATCAGCCACTGATATTGATTAAGCACCTCTGTTTGTGAGGCAGAGGGCTGGGGTTGGTTCCAAGAAAAGCAATGTATTATAGATCTGTCAGAGGCCTTTCTGGCAAACAAAAGCTCTGAGCACATCATCTTACTTTATTTTCTCTGAGACTGATTAATGGAAATAGATTCTGTTCCATTTTTGCCTCTATTTGCACAAATCCTAAGATAGTTCACAACTTGTTCAAGGTCAAGCAAAGAATGATAGTGAAAGGGCTAACAGTTTATGCCATAATCTAAGAGGTAAACGCAGTCATCACAGAGGGCTTTTGAGTCACTGGGTCACATGATGCCTATGGTTTCCTTTCTGCATATTCTTGAGAGTTAGATTCAGCAAAAACAATTTGTGCAGGGGGTAATCAGATTATTGACACTATCAATCTTCAGGATGCGCGGTCAGCATTGACTTTCGACTTGGCCATTCTCAACAGCTGGGCAAAGTAAGCAAAATCACAGGCAAATGTCGACGGCTCCTCTTGTTCAGTTTGTGCTTACCTACGGGGGTTCTCCAGCTATAGCAAGCTGCTGTCTCAGAGCCACTCAGGCATATCATAATGTTCACTGCTCCAAGCTAAGATCTTCTGATGAGGACTCAAGAGGAACAAGACTGACCTTCAGTCCACTGACAAGGAGGGGAGGTAGAATTTGCGTTCGCATTTATTTTTTTGAAGAGCTGTAGTAGAGTTGAAATGGAAGTAACGTCTAACCTTAGGGAAGTGCTACGATATGGTTATCAGGAGCAATTTAAGTTCTGAGAGTCACTCATGAGGCGTACGACCTCACTATAGTTTCCTAAAGAGATCTTAATCATTAAAAAATGAGGTGAAAACTCCCGCAGAACAATTTAATTATTAGTTTTTGAAAATGGTAGATATCAATTACCATAGTTATATCGAGAAAGAGCAAGGCAAAGGGGGAGAGATGGCCCAGTCAGCCATTTCTTCCTGGGTTACGCTTTCCAGATCCCTTGCATGATCAGTGACCTTTAAATGGATGTTGACATTGTGAAATTTCCTTCACTGGGTGCTGTATGTATTTCTGTAAATTTTGTTTGGCTTTGATTCAGCTGTAACTGAGTTATGTGGAAATTGTGTAATCCTCCAGAGTCTTACTTTCAAGATTTGCTAGGTGGGATCAGAACGGCATCAGTTTCCGTCACTAAAGCAACAATACCGTTAAGTATTCCACACAACACGCATGAAGAAAAAGGTTGTCTAAGCCAGGTATGGCACCACATGGCTGTAATCCCAGTACTCAGGGAGGTAGAGGCAGAATGATCACAAGTTCAAACTCATATCAGGCAATTTAGCAGCTTAGGAATATTTTTTTTTCTCAAAATATAAAATAAAAAAGCACTGGGATACAACTCAGTGCAAAGGCCCTGCATTCAATTCCTTAATCTCCGGTCATACAAACAGGTGCACACACGTGTTATCTAGTCTATCTAAACAGAACAGAACCTCTTGACAACTACTACTAATGCTAATTTCTCCAGTCCTACAGATAGGGTTTGCTGCAATATTACAGATTGGTCAGGTGCCTCACAGGAATACCCTTGGGTGATCCATTTCAGCAGGATGCTCTGTAGCTCTCTGGATTCGCTCTGCATGGTGTCTCCTCCTTGGTCCACTAATCTGAGGCCTCTAGTTGCCTTCCTCCCCTTGGATTTAGTTCTGTTTCCTTAACATAGGGAACCCATGAGCTGTTGCCTGGGTTTTGTCTCTCTGTGCTGTGGCCTGCAGACTGTCCAGGCACTGAGCTAGGGTAGGCGTAAGGCTCTTCTTCCTTGTTTCTAGGTCCTCAAGGACTCCATCCTTAGGTGTGTGATGTATGCTGTTTTGAAAGTACTGTTTCTTTTCTTTCTTTGGTTTTTAAAACATGTATTTGGTGCAGGGTCTAACTACGCAGCCTGGACTCATAGTGATCCTCCTGTTTTCAGCATTCCCAGAGGTGGGATTACAGGCATGCACCACTACTCCTGAACTCAGGAGCCCATTCAGCATACCTGGAGGTGGGGCTGACACAGCATGTGCTATTGGAGATCGAATCCTGGTCCTTGCACTTCCCTAAGCAGGCACTTAGTCCTCTGAGTTATCTTGCTGGTCCTGAAACTGTTGTTTCATATAATTTTGTGGAGGTTATTTAGATAGGACAGCAAATCAGATTTCCATTGGCAGATGTTTGCCAGAGGTTCTTATCAATGACACAAGATAGTGAAATCAATACATGAAGCAAAGCTATTGTCAAAAGCCAGCCAAGGGGGCTGGGTCATGCGGAGCACCAGTTCATAGTATTCAGCTCCTGGGATATCCAGTTTGGAGGTACAGGGGGGGTTGAAGCAAAGAAACCAGCATCTAAGTGCTGAGTGCTGTCTATAAGACAGAGTCTGCCTAATATTTCTAAGTGGAAGGAGCTATTGCATAATCAACTGCCACCCGTCATCTGTCTATTTAAATATTCACACAGTGCTTTTTGTTTGATCAGGTATTACTGTATGGTGCAGGTACTCACAGTCTACATTATTTTAAAAAAGATTTATCCTCATTGAGAACTACTTTCCATTTATGTGATTCAGGAAATTGGAAACTCCAAGGAGAGCACTTTTGCATGTACCATTATTGCATGTCAATTAAAATAAAAATGCGTCTAGACTTTTATACTTTGATACCCCCAAGAAATGCAAAGCTATGAGGAGGGTGAAACAAAGAGGTATGTTACGTGCATGTGCAAATTTGCATGTAAAAGTTGTCGAAGAAGTAATGAAAAAGTCTCTTGAAAAATGGAAAACTTTTCTTTCTTTTACCTTTGCAATTCTCTATTTCTCATTTGCTGAAGAGTACTTTTGCTAATTGGAGAGTTCAAAGTTGGTGATTCTGTTCTTTTCTCACTTTTCTTTTGCTCTTTCTGGATCCTCGGCTTTTCCTGAATAATCTGTCCTCACTCACACCAGTGTTGGCCTGTATAGCTTTCAAGATGTCTCCAAGATGTTTCTCTTTGTCTTTGCTTTTAGACTATATCTTGGCATGAATTTCTTGGTCTAAAGACTCTTTGGGGTTTTCTTAATTTTTTGAAATCATTTCATGAGAGTTTTCACACGTGTGGGAAATTTTCAGAAATCATTTCTGTGAAAGATTTTCAGTTTCATGTTTTATTTTCCTTTTGTTATGGGACTCTGTGACAGAAATATTTAGTCTTGCATTATCCTCCAAGTCTCTGTTATTCTATTTTTAAGTGTATTTGTTTTGCTTCAGATTGGTGTATATGATGGATGTGTTCTTAAATTCAGTGATGTTTTCTCCTCTTATTTCTACTCCACTATTGAATCCATCTAGTGGATTAAACCATTATACTTTCTGTACTTATAATTTCTATTTGGTTATTACAATTTCTATTTTTTGTTGTGGTTTTCTATTTTTTAAGAGATTTTATCATTGTTTCTATGACAATTTTTTCACGCAGAATTGTACATACACGTAGTACACCTCTTTGCAACACCCTCCCCCTCCGTTTATACTTCTTGGGGGCTTAAAAGTATAAAATCTAGATTCATTTTTATTTTAGTTGACATACATTAATAGTATATTTTTATTTTAAAGAGAGAGATAAAAGTGATGCAGAATTTCAAAGCAAGATGATAGGAAATTAATGATGGCTATTCTATCACATATTTTTATCTTCATAGTACTTGCTCAGATTACCAGAAACAGGCATGCAAAGTTGATCTAGCAATATAAACACTAACTCAACTGTTCCTTTCAATGAACTAATAGAAATCGGTAATACAATTGCCTTAGCTATCCTGTGTACGTATATGTATGTTTTTCCCTACCCAAGTTGTTCTTTCCTGTTGAGCAGTTTCTTTTCCTTCATCACTACACCTACTGTACCTTTTTACTTATTTACTCTTTTAGGTTCTTGCACTAGGGAGACAATACGATTTTTACACACATGAATCTGGTTCATGTCATATATGGGTATGATCTCCAATTGCATTTATTTACCTATAAAAGCCTTGAGTTTATTTTTCATTATAGTTGAATAATCCTCTATTGTATGAAAAACACCATATCTTTTTCATGTGTTGTAGTCAGATCATAGTGACTAGTATGTCTGCAATCTCAATTGCCGAACCTTTCTTTTAGTTCAGAACAAAATCCTCTGATAATCATTTTGAAATACACAAGCTATGCAGTAGATCATCAGAGCATTCTTTGTACCTAGACCTGCATTCCTGTATAGCTAATTATTGATTCTCAATCTCTCTCCTGCTCACACCACTCCAGACTCTGATAGATACTACGCTGTCCTCCTATCTGATTAAATTAATATCAACATATAGCCAAGCATATCTAGTATTTATCTTGCCATCCCTGACTTAATGATTTTACTTAATGTAATGTTTTCTAGTTCCATACTCACCACCACAAATGTCAGATTTCATTCATTTTTCTGGCTTGATAATATACAACCATGAGCATGTACACCACATTGCCCTTGCTCAGTCATTTGCCAATGGATGAGTGGATTGTTTCTATGCCATGGCTGTTGTAAACAGTGCCGCAGTAAGCCTGGGTAAGCAGAAGTCTCCTCTGCATGCTGATTTCCTTCCTCTGCATGTGTGCCCCAAAGCTGAATTATTGGATCAGATGGTAGTTCTATTTTTAGTTTTTCTTATGGAACTTCCATATGGCTCTCCATAATGGTGGCACTAATTCACATTATTACCAGTATAATAGGAGAGGCCTGTTTCCTTTGTGTGCCTTTCTCCCAGCATTTATTACATTAGTGTCAAATGATCATCTTTCTAACTGAGGGAGGTGACTTGTCACTGTGAGTTGGGTGTACAATTAGTGATGTTGACTTTTTAAAGTATACTTTTGCCTACTAGTACATTGAGCTTGAAGAAATATCTGTTCAGGTCATTTATCTAAAATAGGCACTTTAAAATTCTTGTTAGCTATCTTATTTCTGTCATTGATTGTCTTTTGTCATTCAAATTGTGGCTTTCCTGCCTCTTGGTGTTTTCTACTCTATTTTACCAGAAAATTGCCCTGTTTTGATTAAAAACACACCATTCAGGTCATTTTATTGAATATAATACCAATGCTACTTTAATTTCAGAACTCTTTCAGTTCTAATTAGTTTTTCTTTCTTGGGTCCTCTTGAAAATCAGAGTGCAACTCCAGTGTTATTTCTCAGTGTTCAAACCTCTTGATGTGTTAATTCTGGTCAGCTGCACGCTTGACTTTTCTAGGCAGGTTTTAGAAATTCCTTCCAATCTGTTTTTCTTCTGGATCCTACATTTGCTCTTGAATTTGGAGCATGATAAGTGCTGCCTTATGCTCTTGTATAGATATGTCCTTGTAAAAGTCTGTGTCCATGAGTACATTAGTAATGGGGGAGGGGCAGTGCTGCTTTATTACTGCTGCTGCTGCTGCAGAAGGGGGGGGGATATCGGATTCACAGACTGACTTCTATTATTGCCACCTTCAGGGAGAAAGGTGCTTGGCCCAGCCTATTGTCACTAAGTAGAAATCAGTAGGCGTCAGTACTCACATAGTCTCTGGTGATGCCGCAGGCACAGGTAGGTGGTCATTGCTGGTTTCTGACGAGGATGAAGCTGGTGTTGTGGAAAAGATCTTTGCTGAGTTTTTCCTTTCTCAGTCCTTTAGTTGGTTTCTTTCATGTAATGCCACTGACAGAGCTTTTCCTTTCTTTCCTCCTTTACCTCTATTCCTCTCCTCCTCTTCTTGTTGTCTATGTCTGGCTTGCAGATCTCTTTGGTACCATTATGGGACATACGCAGATAAAGAGAAAGCTCAGGTAACTCTCTAGCTTGACATTTCTCAAATCAGAGGCCCCCAGTTGATCAGACTTCCTTTCTCTATATTTCAGAGTCCTTCTATGATTGTCCGCTGTAACATTTCCATTGTGTTGAGTTGTATTTACAGGAGAAGAGTATCATTACTGTTCTTTAATTCCCCTATTATTTATGTAGAATAAAGGTTTAACAGTTCTTGCAAAGGGATAGCCTGAAAGGGTAATTTGCAATTGAATTCATCAAGTCATTACTGTGTATCCACTGTGTACAAGTCAGATGCTTGCAAGATACCTAGGTTTTAACATTTAGTGGTAAAACAATCTCATGTTGTGGTCAAAGAAATAGAGATGGAAATAAACAGTGCCAGGTCATAGAGGCCAGGCTTTCTTGTAGCTTGTTCAAAATGTGACAGGAAAATAGATGACATAGCAGGTACCAGTGCTTGGTTGAGAAGCAGAGAGCCAGAGATAAGTCCATCAAGGAAAAGACATGAAGTAAGTCCCAGTGGATAAGTGTGAATTTAGCTGGTTATATCATCAGAAGACTGCAGTCCAGACAGAGAAAAGGATGAGCAAAAATATAACATGTAAAGATATTGAACAGCGTGGAAACAGAGAACTCATGTTTTCCCAAAGTTAATAGGCTGATGAATTTAGATTAGGTCAAGACTATAGAGTAGGGAACAGATTGCCAAGGGCTTCCTTTCCAGGCTCGTGTTGGGAATCTCATAAGAAAAGCTTCCCAGAAGCATGCTACCATGGAAACTTAGAAGCATGTGGACAGTTCTATCATTTTTTAAAAAATGTATTTGGTACAGAGTCTCATTATGCAACTCAGACTCATAGTGATTCTCCTGTTTTTAGCCTTCCCAATGCTGAGGGTACAGGTGTGCATCACCACATCTGGCCTCAGCGGATGGATCAGCATGCCTTGGGGAGAGGCCGGTGCAGCATGTGGTGCCAGGGATCAAACCCAGTTCCCTGCTCTTGCCTAAGCAGGCTCTTAGTCTGCTGTGCTATCTCGGTATCTCTCAATTTCACTATCATTGAAAGAAATGATTGGAGATGAAATTAAAAGCAAATTATTATCCCGGCAAATGTTTTATAGATACATGATAAAATTCAACAACCCAGAAAATACATAGTAACAGCTTTCTCCCTCTCCTTGTTAATACTTAATTCTTCTTTCTATAGGGCACCATAATAGAGGTTATTGAGTATTTTCCTAGAGAAATTTGATAGCCTCAGCCCTCTTCCCCTTGAATAATACATTATTATATATTAATAATATAATTATATATTAATTATATGTAATATTATGTATCAATTATATATGTGATTAATGGCTTCTTATTTTATCTCATGGATCTCTATAAAGTTGCCTTCCCTCCAATATAAAGTTCCTGCTCCTATCCCTTCTCCATGAATATACATCCTAAAATCTCTGACACTGAGCTCTGAACACATATGACTCTTGCAAAATGAACACTGCAGCTTTGCATGTGTGTTCGGTTTACATAAATGGCAGCCGCCTCTTTACTTCTCTTGTAGTGAACTGTGTACCGCTGGTGTATCTTGCATTGGTTTTGGCAGTTGCCTACAAATTCTGGAGACGGACCTTAGCACAAGTCAGTGATGGCTCATCAGCATATCCGCCTCTCCCTCCTATACTCACAGCACTCCACTGACTCCCACTTGGGTTTTTTTTTTTTTTTTATGGACTTGGATGAGAACTTCAGTGTACTAGAGCCCTAGGACTAGAATGTTTGTTTATATCTATGTGTACTCAGTTGCATCAAGATTGACAGAGTGTTTTCCCCCAGATGACTGCTCCAGATTATTCTCTGCTTGTAAGAGCACAAGATTCTTCTGGGAATGTTTATTTTTGCAGATATTTAATACCATATAATGTATCTAATGGGCTGCTGTATTTCACATTTCTCTAACTACTCAAGCATTTGAATGTTTCTTCCAGTTCTTTACTCAAGGCCTAAACATGGTTAAAAGAACACTAACTTACATTTACTAAATACCTTATCTATGTGTTTTCATATTTAATTCTTTTTGTCAATTTGTGCTGAGGGCGTCCCTGCTATCCTATTTTTTGCATGACAAATAGGTGACAGTGGAGCACTCATCTAAATGCACCACGGCCCACTTTGCTACTCTGACCTGTCACCAAAGTGCCACTGATTATTGTACTCCTCTACTCCAGGCACTGAAGTGTTTAGTGAGGAGGATGAAGAGGTGGTTTTCCGCCTCAAAGTAGAGGTAAGGGAATTTGATGGGAGAAAGAAGAACAAGTTGCCTGCTGCTACGATTTCCCCTAAGGACAGCAGAGCTTGAGAATGTTGTTAAAGGGCATATGAACTAGGTCGGGCCTGAGGTTTCACTGCCAGGTTCCTAGCGATTCAAATTTGCTGCTCCTCTCATTGGGTAATGTTCAAAAGTGATTTGATCTGCTGTTGACACAGACTCCGTGTGGGAGCTTCCTTTGCCTTATTAGAGGCCTGTTCTCTCTGTGGTGAGCATTTCCGGTCTTCACACAGACAGCAGCGATGCAAAACTTCCTAATGTGATGGAGCAGGAGGGAAGATAATGTCCGCATATTGCCATTCTAATAACATTAACAGCCTGAATTAAGGCTTTAAAATGAGAATATTTACGAGGAATTCTATGCAGGGAATGAGCATGACAGAGATCCTGGCTGGCCCTAAAAACTCAAAAACTTGAACTTGAATACAAGTTTGAAAGCTAATACGTATCTAAAATTTGTTCATATTCATATAAATAAAGAATTTACATATATGTAAAAAAAATGTGCTCCCAGACAGTCATTGTGCCTTCTCTGTGCATGGCACTGCAGGCGGGTGGTGAAGGCTGTTCCGCGCATTCAGAAGGCTCCCTGCTTGAAGACACTTGTGGTCTAATAGACGGTGAAGGCACAAACAGCAGCAGTTAGAAGTCGAGCGCTGTGAGGCAGAGGGTAGGCCCAATCCTCTCTGAGGCCTTAGCTGTCAGCCTCCTGACTCACCTGTCGACGTGCAAGAGCAGGAGGCAGTCAGCTTCTCTCAGTGCTGTTGTAGCACATTCTGAGGAAGTCTGCCTCCATTCAAGGAGCCTACGCCACAGAGGCTGGAGAGGAGGGAATATGGGTGACTCTGCTAATGAAAACTATAGCAGCGAAAGTGCGCTGAAAATAAGTTTTGAAAATGAGGATCATTACACACTTACACCTAGTTTTTTAGTAAGATCAGGACACAAACACACGGCGGACATCCAGAAGGGAGAAGCTATTACACATGGGACAGTTGTAGATCAGGGAGTTGTTTTAACATTTAAAGTCCCACATCATTACTAGTCTTCTCCCTAACAACTCTCAGAGACTTTAAAACAGTATTTGGGGAGAAAGGAGATTCAAAAACTATTAGAGGACTACATAGGCTTTTATTAAAAGTAGCTTTTATTCATAGAGCATTTGCTAGGTGCTTGAGAAACAGCTTTGCCCCTATTCATTCATTATTTAATTCTCAGACAACCTGGAAGAGTAGATACGATTATCCTTATTTTAAGATGACAAAAGTAAAGTTTAGCAAGATTAAATTACTTAATCAAGTTGATCAAAATCTTCACGGCACCTCTAGAAGCTGAAGTCCGGTTCCATAATCTAAAATCAGTATTTTTTCACTCATGATTTTAACATGAACTGTGGTAAAGGGGAAGACACTAGACTTTATGGCAAAGTCATATCTATGAAACATTTAAATCAGGAAAAGGATTACATCATATCTGGAGATAATGGGGGTAATACGGACTTGGAAAATGGAAACAAGGGAAATCAAGAAGGAGAGAATATCTACTTTTGTCTTTCAATAACTTTTTAATAAATTATTCTGGACTGGTACAAATGGCTTTTATATTCCAGTGAGGTCAGAACCAGAGATTAACTCTTACAAAAAAAGACTATTAGATTAATGGGTGAACGCCACAGTACTAAATAGCTTTCATCATTTCATTACATGAAATGCACAGAGGCTGTGTAGAGCCATTTCCCAGACATCAGCTCTGTTGCTAGGACCTTGCGTCTCCTGGGTCAGCCTGGTAATGGATCTGGGTGCCTCTAAGCCAATTCATCTCAGGGACCGAATGACATTTATAGGAAAGTCAAACAAACCTTTGGCTCACTTGCAAAAACTCTCAAAGTAGAAAATGATGCTTAAATTTATAGCTGCAAGAAAAACTGGAAACAAGTAAAAACGATGCACAAAAAGCATCCTGGATGAGGCAGCTGCAGGGCGATGCCACTGGCCATGTTGTAGATGCACAAGAAATCAAATAATTTTCCAGCAGCTTTGGTTAAGGTCTTTGGAGGTACAAGTCGCCAGAATTTTTGTTTGGAGAACAGGTAATGTTGAAGAGAAAATAGAAACGTAAGACTACACTGGACAATGCTGTTGATAGTCGCCAGCGGGGAGAGAGAGAAAGGCAGGTGAAGGGCAGAGGAGTCATACCTGCAGCCAGCAGAAGGGTGAAATTAATTACCACTGCAGCCTGTCTCCAATGCACGAGGCATTTGGACAAGTGAGACGTCAGCAGCCCTCAATCTGCAGGTGAAATGAAAGTTAATAAATAGTGTAGTGCAGCCTTTTGGACGTGTGTCAGCTCCTGTTTAATCAGCTAAGTATTTCTTTTAGGCAAGAACGGAAGGAGGAGCAGCTGGCTGTCTTCTCTGTCTCAGCAGTTTCAATGTATCCTTAAACCTCGTTTGCATCTTTTCTTACCTTGTTCTCTTGTTCCTCTTCTAGATTTGTTCTGTGTGATAAGGGGTTTCATGTATTGTTTCCAAATTCACAACCTTGAGTCAACCTCTTCATATTTAAGTCCTCTGTAGGGAGAGGGCCTCTGAGTGCTACGTATATAAATAACTGCATTGAAGGTGAAGAAAAATGAAATCCTCCTTCTTCTTCTCCCTCTATTACTCTGCTATACAGTGGGGACGTGAAGAAGTCACAGATTCTATAATAAGGAAATTTATATTCAGTAGGGACAGAAAGAGACAAATCCAAATTGTGCTCTATTGTGGAAAGTGCTATAATTAGCAGGATATACAAGGTATGTGGGAGTTGGAGAAGAGAATAATGTGCTCTGCCTGAGGCTAACACAGCATGTCGAATTGGATGAAGTTAGGAAAGACTGATGGAGCATCTTTGAAGCTCATATTTCATGCCAGTTTTACTTTTCATTTTGCATCTCAGACACGCATATATACAAGAAAGAGTATGGTCAAGAGTGTATACTTTGGGTCTTTCCCTTAGTTTCAAGGCCTAGATCTAGTCCTCATAGGACTATGATCTAAAAAGGCTATCGGTCCTTTCTGTGTCCTGGTGTCCTTCTCTGTAAGAGATGCTAAAATGTAATCATAAGATTATGGTTGTCAAAGTTAAAAGTAAATAAATATGCAAGACTTAGAAGTAGTGCCTAGCACATTATAAATTGTCATAAGAGTCAAATCAATAAAATCTCTAGTATATGGAAATTTAATGTAATTTTCATTAAAGTTTATTGTTACCTTTGTTGTGGATGATCATGTAATAGAATGGAATCTTAAGCCTTGCCATTATCCAGTCTACACTGTATCTACCCAACCCATCAAGTTGTTAAAATTAAGAAAGAAGACTCAAAGATATGCATCGTCTCTGTAAAAATAATCAACATAAGTTTCATGGGTTTACACTTGTTGTGTAAGTCATCTTGCCATGCACTTATGTCTCTGAATTCGCACGTGCAAAACAAGGTCAACTCTCACCATAGAGTGGAAGCCACCAGCCTCTTGCCGAGGCCTCGGGTTCATACAAATATAAATTGCCTCTGCAGTCATGCTCTTGAGTGTTGGCACTCTCTCCAGAAGCTGGGGAATGCTCCTCCTTGGTCCTTTCCTGTTTGGCCACACTCATCCAATTCCTTGTCTGCTTATTTTTCTAACTTTGTCTACTTAGGGTTGTGTTTGTTTACACAGAAAGACTATATGTACACACCCACTTTTGCCATATTCTCATCCTCATGAAACCAGCGAAGAATAAAATGTTCAAAGAAAGCATATTTTGATTGTGCCGCAAACTTATGAGATGGTAAATTTTACGATTCCAATCTATCGGTTATTGAAGAGTATATGGTCAAAAATATTATCTTTCTTGGGTATTTCTTCTTGGAAAACAATTTTGGAGGGATGTTTAACAGCTAGTAAAATTCTGTTTCATGGCAACTAAATTTAATGTTAATGGAGATTTAGGACAGTAAAATAATTAAGACACCAAGCAGTTTGAACAATGTTTGGGATTAATCTAGAGAAGTCTAAATACTGCATCCTTGATACTGTATTTTTTGGAGATGATTCAGCCAAGTTGGGCTTTGAACAAAACTGAATAGTTGACAGATATGGCACCTGTCTGTGCCTTGTGCTAGTCCATGACACTGATGGGTAAATTGATTCATTAGAAATTCGTGACCAATAGGAAGCCCTTCCGTTAGGATGGCTAGCATTTTACTTTCTAAGTGGCAATTTATTTCACACTTCCAAGAATGAGGGAAATCAAAAGCAGCTGAGTTGGAAGAGGGATGAAGGTTCAATGTTTTTTTTTTGAGACCAGACACAGAAAGTGAAAGATAGTGTTAGTGCTCAGATTTCATATCCTAGTCTACAACCACCATGCCTCCAACATCATCGAACTATTTGGCTGACTAAGCTGCTACCAGGTACATTTGATTCAAATATTCAAATTAATTGATAAACATTGAGCTCAGAGCAGACCTGTTTCTTCAGATCAATTTTTAGATAAGTAGTATTATATAAGTGTCGTATTATTTCTGAGATAACAACATATCACTCTATAAATAAATAATACACAAGATGACCCATCCATCTGGTGACCATTTTTACAGGCTTAGCTCAGTCATTATTTGATCATTGATAAAATCATCTTAGAAAGGAGAAAAGAGAGGGGGGGCCAGTGGGAAACACGCAATCTTTTTCCTTCCTTTCCCCTTCCTTCCTTCCTTCCTTCCTTCCTTCCTTCCTTCTTTCTTTCCTTCCTTCTTTTCTTCCATCCTTCTTTTCTTCCTCCTCTCCCTTCTTCCCTTCCTTTCCCTTCCCCTTGCCATGGAAAGTTGCCCTTTGCTGTGTGCCAGTCTGCCTTGGAACCAGCAGAATATGGACTGAAACCTCCAGTAACTGTGAACTAAATAAATCTTTCCTTCCCTCATTTTGAGTGTTGAATGTTTGTCTCAGCAACGAGAGATGAGTAACTAAGATACCAGCTAACCAAGGAGCTGAACATCTTGCTAGAGGAGCACAGTAGGTTGACTTGCATGAGTGGCAGGAAGAAGCTGAGTACAGCAGCCAGACCCAGCCAGGTATATCTCAACAATATCAAACTTGGTAGATCTGGACCCAAATATCAGTAGGTGCTAATGGCATGCCTTCACCAAAGTTCTACACCAAAGGTCAGACAGAGGACAGTGCTGTACAAAACGAAAAAGGAACAAGATGCAACCTCAGGACCCAAGCCCGCTCAGAACAAATGCAGGAGGCACTAGCATAGAAGAAAATGGGGATCACACAGCTGAAAGCTCTGAATTAATAGAATCTGAAGTAAAGGAAAAATGCAAAAATCATATAAAGGAACTCAGATCAGAAATAACCTCTGAAGTATAAAAAGACATCTCTGAATTAATAGTATTTGAAGTAGAGGAAAACTGCAGAAAGGTAGAGAGGAAATGAGAGCAGAAATAATTTCTGAAGTAGAAAAAGAAAGGATAGCTACAATGAAAGACTTAATGAATGCTTCTAAAGAAGACATAAAAAGTTAGAGAAGAATAGGAAAATAATGGAATACTTGAATGAGCAATATAGTAAAGAAACAGATTGCAGTTTTCAAGAGATATGCAAGAAAATAAAATCTCAATCACAAGTTGGCAACAGCATACGAATGAAAGTGAAGATAGAGTTTCAGATCTTGAAGACACAGTTGCAGGTAGTGAAAAGGTGAGAAAGGATCTCTTAAAAGCAACCAGGATGCAGGAAAAAATAATTCAACACGTGCAAGAGGATGGAAAGATGAACAATGTGAGACTAATAGGTATCAAGGAGAAAGAAGGAGTCACATCAAATGAGATAAAAAGAACTTGGGCAGAAGAAACAGCAGAAAACTTCCCAAATATGAGAAAACAGACATTCAGGTAAATGAAGCATACATAACTCCAAATAACATCAACCTTGACTAAAAACATACCCAGAGTTAAAATAGTCAACATTCCAGAAATGCAGCAGAAGAACAATAAACTAAAAGCTGCTAGAAAAAAGAAAAAGATCACATGTAAAGGAAAAACCATCAGAAAAACAGCAGATTACTTTTTACAAACCATGAAGTCAAGAAGAGCATGGAGCAGAGTGCTTCAAGTCTTCCAAGAAAACAAATTCCAGCCCAGACTGCTATACCCCACAAAACTCTTCAAATATGAGTGAAAAGTGAAATACTTCCATGACAAAGAGCAGCTAAAGAATTTTATGATGTCAAAGCCAACCCTACATAGACTACTAAAAAATATTTTAGAGAGGGACCAAAATGATCCAAACTTCACAGGTGAGAACAGAAAGAACCCACCAAACAGGGCAACTAACTAAACACAGGGGAAAAAGGGTTAAACAAGAGTAGGTAAAAAGCACGTCAATCAGAAGTCAATAATTTCAATTTTAACCATCAATGCAAATGGACTTAATTCTCCAATTAAAAGAAATAGACTAGCACCGTGGGTTAGGAAGCCATGGGTCTCCACAGCAGATGCTACAGCTGGGCTCTGTGTGAGGTCCAAGCTCTGGAGGCACAAGGGTACCTGCCTAATGTTGTTGCCTACGTGCCTGCTAGTCATGAGCTGTGGGTGGTGGCAGAGTTCTGGTGGCGGTGTTGGGGCGTAGGCTGAGAGGTCCTTTCTGCCCACCTGCTGGTCGGTCTATGGGTAGGTCGGGGCTGCTGTGCGCGGGGGTTGAGTTCCAATGGAAGTGCAGGGATCACAGGCCAAGAGGTCCTACCTGCACACGCGCTGGTTGGATTGCTTTGTCTGTTGGTCGGGGTGCTCTAAATCTTTTTTCTTTGTCAATGACCCAGCCTCAGGTATTCCACTAGTTACAATTATGCCAAATGGACTAAGACAATGGTAGAAAGTATAATATTATTGAATTTTGTAATACATGACAAGCAAGTGTTCAAACTATGAAAAATATTCAGCACCTTTTTTTTTTTTTTTTTACAAAATGTTTAGGACAAATATTCTGAACGTTAAGGGCTGGCCAGATAGCTCAGTGGACTAAAGCAGTTGCTTAGGCACAGCACAGGGAATGAGTCTCAATCCCTAGCACTGGAAGCTGTGCTGGCCCCAGGGTGTGCTGAGATGGCAACTGAGACTGGGCATGGTGGTGTGCTTGGGTTACTGAAGGCAGCAGGATCACTACAAGTCCAGTCTGTGTGGTGAGACCCTGTAGAACCTCTGCTAAAATACATTTTTAGAAAAAGATTCTAAAAGTTTAAGTGGAATAAAAATTCAATATTGCTTTGGATGCCAAAGAAGGCTGTTAATTTTTATGACTACAATGGAAAGCAAACATATATGAGTTTTTCATGTTCTTTGGGACCCTAAAACTATACTTTCTAAATAGATCTATAAAACTTGTTTTCACAGAACCCATTCTGGCCCTGACATAGCTGAAGTGCAGCAGCTGGAGATTTCTAGAGCTCTGTGTACTGTTGGAATTACTTACCTAACTGCCTTGATCCCAGCCCTAAGGCTGCTTCTCAGTCTCTCTTACTTGGGTGGATCTAGGCTTGATAACTTGTTATAGGACACATAACAAAATCTAGGATGCTCAGGTGGATTCCAGCTGGCTATTCGTTGATCACTTCCTCAGTGTGAGTGCTTTCGTGGCTATAACTCATGGAGTACTCATTAATGTCACTTACAGTAGACACTCACAGCTTCTGTGTGGTAGGTAAGAAAACCAGGGCACTTTCTGCCAGGTCTCAGAGTTACGTAGAATGGAAGTTGCATCTAGCTGAGGTGGTTTGCAGCCTGTCTACACGAGTAGCTATCAGACTTGTTTACAGTGTTTCCTCCCCTGGGAGGATATCACTGATACTGACAATGAGATGAACTGAGGGTACCAAAATGCTCTCACATGACAGAAAAACTGAGAGACATGTAACTCCCTCACATGAGAGACATGTAGCTTACCTTTTGTGTAAACTTCAGCAGTTATGAGTGTCTCTGAAAGTGAGTCTTCTTGTTGCCAGTTTTAATGCACATATTGCTCATCATAAGATTGCTTTGAACATAAATCAAATAAAAATCATAAAAATGGTATATAAACAGAAACATAAATAGTAAGATGGTATACTGGATGGGCTATACTGTTTTTCCAACGCATTTCCTTTCATTTCTCCCAGAGGCCAGGAGGAAAAATTGTAATGTAAACAAACACTTACATTCTCTTTAATGTCTAGCTTAGTGTCTTGAGTATAATATGTGTTCAGTAATCATTTGCTGATTAGCTTTGCAGATAAGAATTGTCCCCTCTCTTACACAATGATTCTTCTGGATCTTTGTATATTTTTTACCTGTGTTGGCAGGTATTTTCTCAACTTAAGCTTTAATACATCTTGCTGTTCTTTTCATTTTTTCCTTTCATTCATATATAGTCATATATATATATATATATATATATATACACACACATGTGTGTGTGTTTTGTGCTTATGCATAAATTTTTATTTTGCAAAAATCAAAAAGTGACTACAGAGGAAGATGAAAGGATAAATCATAAACCACAGGAAACATATAATATTCAATTATGTTTGGGTCAGGGAGAAATTAGTTGGAAAAACAAAAGAAAAATTAAGACTAGGGGTTGAAAAGATGAGTTGGATTGGAGTGTTAACGTGCCTGAGACAGGGCTGGCGAGATAGCTCAGCAGACTGGGCATCTGTTTTGGCAAGTGCAGGGGCCAGGGTTTGATTCTAGGTCCCACATGCAGCACTGGCCTCGCCTCCAGGGCGTGCTGAGTTGGTGACCCAGGTTGTGCAGTGAGACCCTGTACCAAATATATAAACGAAAAAGAAAAGGTACCTGACAGGGCACTGACTTATCAAAAAATCAAACAAAATATGGAGTAGTGGCTGCCAGGGTAGGAGGAAGAGAAAGAAATGGGAAGTTAGCAACCAATGAAGATAAAGTTTCAATTCAGTAAGACCAATAGCTGTAGAGAGCAGATGTGGCTCATTATTTCTATTGCTAATAATAATGTGTTCTACACTTAGACAGTTGTTAAAAAGTAGACAGTGGTTAAGGGGTAGACAGCGTGAGAGTAGAGCTCATGTTAAATGTCTTTATAAAAAGTTCACAAAACATTTACCACATCATCTTTAAAAGGTCCTTTTGTGCGGTGGAGATGGAGATTTCACAGAAAGTTTATTTTATATGTATATAGGATAAAACCAACACATGACAATCTCTTCTAGTCAAAGGTAACTCTCTGCCCATTGTAGAAAAATATAACCTGGCTTAAAACAAACAGCAAAGCAAAGCAAAGTAACGGAAAACAAAACACAGAAACAAAAGTGGCTGCATTTTGTGTTTGATTTAGAAGCTACTGCTAAGGGGCTTCTCATACTTAGGAATCCCCACTGCTGCCTGGGCTCCTGTGGGACATCCCAGAGCTACAGAAGAGGGGCAAACGGGCGGGAAACTGGATAACAGCTCAGCCTCCCCACCTGCCTCCGCAGCCGGCTCCATCTGTCCAATGTTCCGGGTGGCTGAAGAGGCCAGCAGTTCAAAGCTCTACTCTGGGCTAGTTCTGATTATTTCTTTACTCTCCAAGGACATGGTATTTTTTAGTCACTGAGCAGGGACTGGAGCCAAGTGATCCGCTGCTCAGTAGCCCATGGTGTGTGGGTTTGGCAGCCGCAGTTTCCTGCTGTGCTACTCCCTGCAGGAGTGAATAGGAATGATATGCTTATGTCTGTTTATTTTACCATCTTTTTTTCCTCTATAATCTCTCTGCGTGAACTTTAAAGTGATGTCTACCCATTTAACACGCAGTCAGGCATAAAGTTAATGTAGGATAGAATTTCAGTAACGATACAGATAGTAAAGCTGAGTGTTTATCTAATACATCTGGCAAGAAGAAAACAGCATGAGTGTGGAAAATGGTTAGCACAGCAGACCCAGGAAGAACAGACACTTAAACTGATATGTGTGTCATCTATTTTAAAATCCACTTTGAAGGGTTGACATTTATGGATTGAGATTAGGATTACTAATCCATGCCATCACTGCATGACCTGGAGAGGAGCAAGTGACGTCCCTGCATTGGTTTTTTCATTTACTGCATAATAAATCGTCACAATTAAAACAACTATAAACAACATCTATTTGTTACTCATAGTCTGAAGCTCAGGACTCCGAGATGTTGTCTGGGTCCTCTGCGTGGGGTCTTATCGGGCTGGGATTAAGATGAAGCTAAGGGCTGACTGGGAAGAGTTAAAGCCACGTAAGTGGTTGGTGGAACTCCTTTACAGCTACTGAGCTTAGGGCTTTCATTTCTTGCTGACTCTCTTAGCTGTCAGGACCAGCCATTCCTTCCCCGTACACATCTATGTAGAACCTCTCACAATGTCGTTCTTTGCTTCTTCAAGTCTAGAAAGGTAAAAAGCGAGCCATTCTTCGGCAAGACAGTTTCGGTTAACAACATAATCACCAGCGTGACGTCCTGTCACTTCTGCGGCATTGTGTGCACCAGAGCTAGAAGATGCTCCACATATTCAAGGGAGGAAATTAGATGAAGTGAATTCCAGCGGGTGGGGAGCATCAGAACCATCGTACAGTCGCCTCCACAGCCCTTAATTCAAATTCAGCCCTCAGGAGACAGTCAGTGTTGGTTTTGAACATATGAAGACAGGAAATTTCTCTCTGTTGTGATGTTTTATTTCTCCGTTTTCTGAGTGACAGGGGACAATTGTCCTTACTATCTTGCATACATGCCACCCTCCACAACATGCCAAGCCCATCATTCATTCTCCACTAGTGGCCATAGCCCAAGACCTTTAGCTGTTTGTCCTGGACCTGCTCCCTCTGCGCTTCTCAATTCCCAGCCTTGGAATTACCTTCTATCTTTGGTTTCTCAACTGATCACACTTTCAGTGATTTCGGCTCAGATTCATCTCCCTCTTCCCATCCTCTGTGTCTTCTGGACATACTCTACCTAGTTCTGGCTCTTGGCTTTACACTTGATCTTAGCCAAAAGGCCGAGAAGCGATTGGCTCTTGGCTTTAAACCCAGCGCTGACTTGCATGTCCATATTGTAAGAGATACGTGGATACCATGTATGTGTTGTTGACTATGTGTGTGTGTTGCAGGATGATTGTAAAAATGAAATAATCTACGGAAAGGCCACCTACATGCTGTGTGCCTTGTGCTTGTTAAATTCCCTTATTTGCCTTGCTTTATTCATTTATTTGAAAGGGAATGTTCCTGGAAGTATGAATGGCTTACTTAGTGGTTTTAAAATGCCAAGCCTTGAATAAATTCCGTCAGCGTTGCCTATAGAGACTTTTCAGTGTGGATACTCAGTATCTACCCTTGAAGCACCCATCAATCAATCAATTTGATCTATCTATCTATTCTGAAAATATATGATGTTCTTATAGAGGGCCACTCATTTTTGTCACTGTGGTTTGAAATAAAATTCAAGGAGCAAAGAAACCAAAAGAAGGTCATAAATGCATTCCCTGCTGAGAGTGGCTGCCTTATACAGGTACACTAAGTGTTGTAGCAGAGGGCTACGACTTACCAGCATCTATTTCCTTCTCTGTATTGAGTGATTACTAAGACTTTATTTTAAATTTCAGTTGCAGTTAAACATTGCTCTGAGGCCAAGCCGTGGCTTAGGGAATGCAAAAAGAATCAGTGTGTGTTTCTCTTTGTCTCAAACTTCAGGCATTTCTGCCACATCCTGTTTTCTCTTTCCTCTTACTAAATAGAGATTTCAAGAGCAAGAGTTGACAACACAAGACAGGATCCCAGATCCTTGAGTGACTGCAGGAACTACAGATTCACTGTCAACCTTCATGGGACAGCGACGATGAGAAACGGGCTTGTGATACAGTAACTGACTGTAATTTCAAGTTTCTTCTTATACATTCAAACTCAAAGATCTCTGAGGATGCCTTCTCTATAAAATGATTTCAGTAGAAGTACCTAAACTTTCACAATCATGCGTTAACTTCCAAAGTGTCATCATTATCTTTCTCTTATTATCTTATATGGCGAAAGCCCTATGTGTCAGTGGGAATCCATTCAGTAACACTGTGCTTGAGAGGAGCAGTGGGCTAACAACAGCTGAGAGGAACGGAAGAACAACAGATATGAGTGTATTTTACAAATGTCTGTTGAGGATGCGCTATATGACCCAAATGGAGCAAGATCCAGAATATCAAGAACTCAGTTCTTCCTGCATCAATAACTCAAAAGGCAGGTGATAGCTTGCATGGCATGCCTACATCATGTGGACACTCTGAGGTGGGAGTGAGAAACCCAGAGTGAAGCTTTCTCCCTTGCCTACCCATTCCTTTGCACCATGATACGTCTTGCCAATGAATCAGGTTTTGGATGGACCTCATGGGGCTGGATCAGAGGTCATTTTCAGCAGCACATGCTAGAGCTGACCAGCAACTCAGATCTTAAAAGTCACTCCATCATAAATCTTAATTCCTTAGAAGCCATGTAGTCCATAGGTGCCAATCTCACAGGAAGCCACCTGTCTTCTCCTCAAACACTTCTATTTTTTGGTTATTTTTGTTTGCCATGTCAATGTACATATCTCTTTACTTACTCATTTATTCAATTTTTCCAGGCCTGACAGTACCAAGTCTTGTTAGTCAGTATACAGAACAACTAGAACTCTCATGGAAACCTAGTGAAAGTAAAGTCACAAAGTTTTCTGCACAGTGTAAACACACATTTGTCAAATGACTCAGTAGTTTCTCTAGTCCAAAATTGTCCTTGCTGGAAGTGATGCAGTGGAACACACACACACACACACACACACACACACACACACACTCACACATACACACACGCACAAATTGAAATGAGAAAAGCCAATATATGGTGCATTTACATTTGGATTAACATTACCAACCTTGGAAATCAATTGATACCTTTGAGGAAATCTGCAAAGCATACACGCCTCACTGAGGCCCAGGAAGCAGGGCATCCATTCACTGCTTTGTGTCATTCATTGGTTAGGGGAGTGAATTAAATTCCTAGAACTCTCGGCCTGTCCAGTGGCTGAGGATGCCTCAGCTTTCAAGGTGTCAATAGGAAGCCTACTAGTGGAGCAGAGCAGAGTGGGGGAGCAGGGCCAGCAGCCTCTCAGCAGTTGTCACCTTGTGCAGGTGGATTTACAGATGTGCCATGGAGCAGCATGCATTACACACACAATTCTATAGGATTCGATGCATAGATGACAGCATCCTTTGACAACAGAGTAAGTTTTGCTTCTTTCTTCCAACACATGCATTCATTCTATTTCCTTCTTTTCATTTATTTCACTACAAGCCTATCTCACATGCTGCTCCACTTTTGAGGCTATAGTGAAATACCACAGACTAGTTTAATGTTTTGAAAACAAAATTTTCTTTTTTCACACTTCCAGAGGTCAAGGAGTCCAAGATCAAGATGCTGCCATTGTTTGGAAATAGCTGTCAACTTTTGAGAATGTGACTTATCACTTCATCTTCTTCTGAAAGGACATAACAGTTGTACCTTCACATGCTAGAGGGGCCCAAAAGGTAAGAAAGTGCTCCCTTCAGCCTCAGTCTTTTCCATAGGCTGCTAATCCAATGCCTCAACCCCCAAGCTCATGTCTTTGTAATGCATTGGTCATCAAGTCTGAATACTAATCGGAGGGCACTAACTGTCTTCCACAGCCTAACAATCTTGTTTATCAGGTTGAGGAAATTCCCCTAATTTCGTGGTTCTCTGCGAGATTTTTTATCATAATGAATGCTGAATTTTGACAAGATCTTTTTCTGCATCCACTGGTATGACAATCTGGCTTTTCTTTTTTAACTTTGTGGTAGGATAGCACTTTTAAAGTTTTGATTGCTTTTGAAATTTTGTAGTAGTTTACATAATTGCAATAAATCCCACTTAGTCGTGATATACAAATTTCTTTGAATATTGTTGGGTTTAATTTTCTAATAGTTCATTGTGAATTTTTTTTTTTTTTTTT